>JAOWBH010168269.1:0-30335 GCA_028566215.1 Silene coronaria
TCTGACCCAGAACCACTCGGCCGAGTGACCGAGTCACTCGACCGAGTAGACTCACCTGGACTCACTCGGTCGAGTACTAAGTACTCGGCCGAGTGCTTCCTTACTCGGCCTAGTACTATGTACTCGGCCGAGTGCACTCACTCGGTCCCCCAAATCAGCTCGTCCTCGGCTTGATACGGTGTTCAGTTGGTTCAATTACTCTCGTATAAGGTTTATAGGGTTTCTCATTAAGCCTAATGATCATCTCACTAATCCCAATTAGCATAATTAATTCTCTTACTAATACCGGGTATTACAGTACCCGCTTAAACAAAAATCCGACACTGCATCAACCTTTATCAAATTCCGTGCCATTATTGAAAAATACTTTAATAAACCGATTCGTCAGTTTTATTCTGATAACGGGGGTGAATTTGTTAAACTTACTCAACATCTTCACATAAATGGAATTACCCATCTCACATCTCCGCCTCACACTCCGGAACATAATGGTTTTGCCGAACGACAACATCGTCATATCGTTGAAATTGGGTTAACATTACTAACTCATGCCAAAATACTACTTTCCTTTTGGCCTCACGCCTTTTCTACTGCAGCTTACTTAATTAACCGACTTCCAACACCCACACTTCAAAACTCTTCCCCTTATTCTGTCCTCTTCATATCCGAACCAAACATTAAAAAGCTACATAGTTTTGGATGCCTATGTTTCCCGTGGCTCCATCCTTATACTCACCATAAACTCGAGCCCCGATCAATTCAAATGTGTTTTTCTAGGATATTCACAAACTCAAAGTGCCTATCTCTGTCTCGATCCTCTCACTTCTCAGATTTATACCTCACGACATGTCCGCTTTGTGGATGATCAGTTTCCGTATATGTCCCTACTTCAGCTTTCTTCCTCCCCTGACATCATCACACCCTCTGATTGGTGTCCCCTCGTTCTTCTCGTTCTCTCTGCCACCATCACCCCGCACTCTACTCCCTCGCTTGCCATCCCCAAAACCCCCTGTTCCTACTCTGCCTTCTCTGAACCCACGTCCTCCCATGCCCCTCCTTCCTCTCCTATATCCGCCACCACTCCCCCTTCTCCATCTTTCTCTCCTTCACTTCCACCACCTCCTCCTCCTCCTCCTCCTCCTCCTCTTCATGCTACCCGTCTCTACCATAACATCCGCAAACCCAATCCAAAATATGCCAAAGTAGCCTCCATGCCTTCATCCCATACCACACCCAATACAGTGAAACAAGCCCTCCTGGATCCCCTTTGAAGAGTTGCTATGCAAGCCGAATTTGATGCTCTCATTCGAAACGAGACATGGTCCCTTGTCCCACCCAGTCACGCACAAAATATAGTCGGATGTAAGTGGGTTTTCTGCATTAAATACAACCCTGACGGAAGCCTCAAGCAACACAAAGCTAGATTTGTTGCTAAAGGCTTCCATCAACGACCCGGGATCGATTATACCGAGACCTTTAGCTCCGTCATTAAGCCAACCACAATTCCTCTCATTATTTCTCTAGCTATTTCCCATGGCTGGGCTCTGCGTCAAATTGATATTAATAACGCCTTTCTCCAAGGAACGTTAACCAAGACAGTGTATATGGTTCAACCACCGGGATTTGTGCATTCTGAAAATTCAAATTATGTTTGTAAATTGAGTAAGGCAATTTATGGTCTTAAGCAAGCCTCACGAGCTTGGTACACGGAATTAAAAAATTACTTAATTACATATGGTTTTCGAAACTCAATTTCGGATTCCTCTTTATTTATTTATAATCAGTCTAACATCCGCTTGTTTGCTCTTGTTTATGTTGACGATATCATTATTACAGGTCCGAATTCAGGTGCTATTGACCGTTTCATTGCTGCTATTTCTGCTCATTTTCCACTTAAAGACTTGGGCCCTTATCGTATTTCTTGGGCATGGAAGTCACCCCTACGGTTTGTGGTTTGCATTTGAATCAGTCAAAATATGTCTCTGATGTTCTTGCTAGGTTCAACATGCTTGACTGCAGCTCCTCCGCCACTCCGATGATGTCCCATCCTCCATTGGTTCGTCAAGATAATATGCCTATTAAAAATCCTACGAATTATCGAGCGATTGTCGAGAGCTTACAATACTTATCACTCACTCGGCCTGATATAGCTTTTCTTGTGAACAAATTGGCTCAATTTCTCACACATCTGACTTCGTCACATTGGTGTGCTCTCAAACGTCTTCTTCGGTTTCTCAAGGGTACTCTCAATCATAGCCTTTTGTTTCGTAAAAATAATCCTTTTAATCTTCATGCTTATTGTGATGCGGATTGGGTTGGCGATCATGATGACTACCTATCCACCACTGGCTATGTCGTATTTCTTGGGCAACATTCGATTTCATGGTCCTCGAAAAAGCAACGGTCTCTATCACGCTCATCGACGAAAGCTGAATTTAGGGCCATTGCTGATACCACATTTGAACTACTATGGCTGAAATCACTCTTCTCTGAACTTGGTATTTCGTTGGCTCATGCCCCTGCTATTTTCTGTGATAATCTTGGTGCTACCAACTACTCAGCCAACCCAATTTTTCATTCGCGGATGAAGCATCTTGTCTTAGCCTTTCATTTTGTACGTGAACAAGTTCAGCTAGGTGCCGTCCGAATTCAACATGTTAATGGTGACGATCAAATTGCCGATACACTTACTAAACCATTACCAAGACCTCGGTTCGACAAGCTAGCTTCCAAGATTGGACTTACTCTCCGACCGTTCATCTTGTGGGAGTGTGTTAAGAATATGCCAAGTCAACAGCCGAAACCGACTACTTAATTATCTCCTATAATCTCTAGGTTGTTAAATATACTGTTAATGTATCTTGTTAACATTCCAGCCTTTTGTATCCTACTTTCTAGTATACCGTTAACTTAGAAGTAGGACCTCTTACTTGTATAAATAATCTCTATTGTAAACTTAATTATTCATTCAATAAAATCATAAACATAACTCATCTTTTACAATATATTGTCTCTATTATTATTGGTCAAGGGCTCAAGGGGTATCTATGATATTTCACCAATTTTTATTAAATATGACATTTAGTCAAATTAGGACAATAAAAGTAATGAATGAAGTAAATTTTTTTGTACTTCGATCTAATCTATTTTTATATAGATACGTACAGTTCTATATGTCGGATGCATTCTCACATATATATACTAATTTATAACTTAATGATTTTATAGGTTAAAAATAATTGAGAGCCAAATAACTATTTTTCACCTAAATTGAGGTGCTCTCTTATGGTTTGTTATTTAAGTTCTCCAAAAGATAAAATGGAGATAAGCTCTCTATAAGTTCTAGGGGGAGAACAAGAAACGCTAAGTTACCGTATACAGTGCAAATGTGATTTGTGAAATTTATTATTCACTTATACTATATGTAAATATAAAAAAAATGTAAAATATGAGATGAAAAGCCTATATATGATTTTTCTTTTTGTCGTGCAAACTAGTTTATTTTTGTTTCCAAAGAGAGCGAGTATAAGTGCAAAATAACTGCTTTTCATACTTTTCCGAATCTTCTTTGGTATATTAAAAACAAGTTAAATTTTTGCTGAAATTCCTTCTTTTAATTGTATCAATGTCACTTTAATAGAAAAGAATATGCTACTTTGGTATGTGATGCTTTTCTCTTTGAGTTACTTCAACCACTTTTACCGAAAAAATATTTTAAATCTTCAATGAGATAATCTATCAGCACAACGGATTAGTGTAATTTTATTTATATGGTAGTGTTTTTAGTTTAAATTTTTATTTATATATCACATTTTCTTTTCTCTATTGTATAGTATTATATAATGGTAAAAAACAATGTTATACAATAAAAGTTATGATTTACAATTGTGACTTTATAATAACAGAAAAAATTAAGTTAAAAAGTACTCAGATAAATATTATTCTCGTTAGTCATTAATGTTATTATTATATATTATAAATTATTATTGTTAAAATAAAACTACGTGGATTGAGCTAATTCATAATGGATCAAATTCCCTTCAGTAACTATAGTTAACTTAGTAAATGTAGAGTAATCTTACCTTTTGTTATTCATTACTAGTAATTTGTATTTCTATGGCATATGTCAAATAAGTCACTCAGAGCATCCGCAATGATGAGGCTCCCCATATTTACTCTATTCTTCTTTTATTCGTCCATCTCATTTTCCACTAACTTTTCATATACCCTCCCCATTTCATAACTAAATCTATGCAACAATGAGATCCCTCATTTACATATAAAAATTTTGGAACCTCCCCAAACAAACACAAATTACCCTCACTTTTTTTGGGGAACCTCTTCTAAATACGGTGGAGCCTCAAATTATGGGGAGGTTGGTGCATTAGTGAGGTTCCTCATATGAGGAAAAAGAGTGCATATGAGGAGGTAGATTTCTACCTTTGCGGATACTGTTAGGTAGTTAGGTTGGGTTTGTGCTTAGTCAATTCGAGTTATGTCACTTTCGGATTTGTAATAATTCAGGTCAGATGGGTCCGGTCAAATAATTTCGAGTTTGACTCATTTTCGAGTATATTATTAACAAGTTATTTAACTATCAATTTCACAATAATTAACATTCTAGTTGGACAAAGTTCGTTCAAGTTCAATTTTATTCTCCGCATATGCTCGAGCCCTCAATTCAAATGCCGAGTTATTCGAATGAGACCAAAAACACACTTAATAACACACCGATTTATTTCATAATATCAATAGACTTAAATAAAAAAATGCTTAATTAATTTCCTCGGACATTTAGAAGAAACTAGGGGTAGAAAATAGGAAAATAAAACATAACAATAAAAGAAAAAAATAAAAGAAAAAACGCGGCTGCTTTACACCAAAAACCATAGTTATGTTGTTCATCAGCTAATCAATTATACAAATTCCGACTTTGATACAAGATCGTTGTTTTACGATCCAAAACTTATTAATAAGTTTTCAAATTACCCACCAAATTCCCTGCACAAAAATTCAATCTTTCTTCTTTTTAATCACTTCAATTAATTAATTAATTTTTACAATTAAGGGTTTGATCTTGATCCATTCGGTTAAATAATTGATGGGTTTTTCATGGATTTCCATGTTCTAAAATGGGTAGGAAACAGTTTTGGAGTTTGTTGTTGAAATTGTGAGCTGTAATTATTTTCTGTGGAATAATCAGAAACGTTTCGAAACGTTTCTGAGGTTTTGTTTTGTTTTGTTTATTTAATTTTTGAAGATGATATCTATGGGAAGTAGAGAAGGAAGAAATAGGATGGAACAAGGATTTAGTAGTTATAGTAATAGAAGAGATATTGTTATGGATGATGATGTTGATGTTGAACTTGAAGAAGGTGAAGCTTGTTCTTACCAGGATGATGATCCTGCCATTGACCCTGATGTTGCCCTTTCTTACATTGTATGCCCTCTTTATTTCTTATTTACGCGTACTTGAACTCGATTCAATTTGTTATTGTTGTGTGCTACTCATATGTTTTGAGCTGATGTTTTGCAATTTGATTGTTTTAGCTCATTGATGGTGGTGTTTTAGATCATGAATGTTCTGGTAGTCTGAAAATTTTCGGCTTTTGAGCTTATGTCTGCATTTTGTCATTGTGGTTTCGCGAAAACTCTTAGAGCTTAAGTATGATTAGCTAGAGTTGGTAAATTGGGGTTTTTAATGCGGGTGATTAAACTTCTGTCATCCGTGGTTGACCTAGTGTAGACTGTAGACAGAAAGTCTCGCTTGTGACTGTCACAAGCTTGCGACCTCTCACAAACCCTCTCCCACTGGCAGCTTGTGAGAGGTCACAAGCTTGTGACGAAACAGTACTGTCACAAAGGAGCATTTGTGATTGAAGTGAAGTCCAATTGGTAACTCTGTGGACAGTGTTGGGTATTTGTTTAGGGAGTATGCTTTAGGATTAGTTATTATATGTCGTTGGAAAAGGCTTGGGTGCTTGCAAGATATTTGATGGGAATTGTGTTAAGATTGGTAGAATTATGAGTTTCAGTTTCATTATTGATCATTATTGAGTCTGATATTTTCTAGTTTATACTCGGTATTTTGAAACGTTAGGAGGTTTGTGTGAGTCTTGTAAAAACCCACTAAGAGATAAGTCGGAGAACTTTAGTGGCAATGATTAAGGATCTCTCAGAAGCTGATAGGCAGCAAGTAGCCAGCAACAGATTGTTACTGTAACCTGCTAGAACAGCTTAGAAATCAGTGGATGGCAGTTACTTGATCTCAATGGTGGACCTATGTGCACATCATCAGGGGAAACCCTACAGGTGTTTATATTATTAGAAATCATGAGCTAACTATTCATACGAAACTTGATAACTCACTGGTTTAAGGGGCTACTTGAACAAGTTTGGCTGGGCTGCATGGGTTCAAGACTTAGTAGGCGCAGTTGTAGTTAAATGTTGTTTGGTACTTTGCCTAAGACTTATCTAGATTGTCTGATACTTCATCTAACATTTTAGTACTTTCGTGATTGTGTCCAAATTCCAATTTCCTTTGTCTAATTGACGTTCTACGGCTTCTAGTACTTGTACTTCTTTTCATTATGAAGTGGCACTAGCTTAATAAAATTCTTGACGTAATTTTCCTTTTGGGTTATCTGGTGACAAACTCTTTATACCTTTAACACAAAGGTAAGATTGCATACATGTGACCCCCTACCCCGCTATTTGCGAGAGCCCTTGAGGCTATGGAGTAATGTTGTTAATGTTGTTGTCGGTTGTGGTAGTGGTGTCGTCGTTGTTGTACATTGCCTAGATGTCGAAGTTTTGTTAGTTTTAGGGTAGCTTGAAGGTTGGAGCTCTTGAGACTCGGTCAATGCTATGTTACTTTGAGACTTCACTTCAAATATGTGTCACATGCGAAGACACTCTTGACATCTGGACACCTCATTCAAGGGAACAACATCGCAAAATTGGCTTGCCGGCACTTCAACATTGTCTCACGTCTGACACAAGGAAACAAGTTGAAGTAACATAAGATTAATGTTTAGTATCTTAAGAATGCCTTCCAGTATTTTAGATGGCTGTTTTTCACCCTGAGCACTGCATCTCTGCATTTCCATTTTCATAATGGCGTAGTTGTGTGTAATATGACATCAAAAACTGTTCGGCTAATGGTATTAAACTATTATTGATGACTTAATTTAAACATTATTTCTAGGGCGAGAAACTGCAAAATGTTCTTGGACATTTTCAGAAAGATTTTGAAGGCCTGGTGTCAGCTGAGAGTTTGGGTAATTCCACATATTGTATACGCACCTTAATTTGAAAGACTTGTTGGTGTTTGTCATCATTGTGTGTTGATTTGTGATCTCTACTATACTACAGGACCAAAAAACGGAGAGTATGGTACATTTTTGCCCGCTTATCGCCGATCTCCAATTGGTTCTCATCCTAGAAGTCCGCCAAGAGTTCAAAGCCGTCATACTAGCCAACCTCCAAGTACTTTGCCAGCAGAGGTACTTTTGTTATAACTTTTTTTATATGATATTTATATTTACTGCATCTTTTCCTGCACAAAGTGTACCGCTTACATAACTTATATGGAAGTAAAAAACTTATAATATCTGTTCAAATTTCTTATTTATCAAAGCAAAATTTTTCAGGGTCGTAATCATAATTCTTCAGCAACAGCCAATGTCTATCATTTTACGAAACGTGGACCGGTTTCTGCACATCCTGCTTCATCCACTGCTTCTGACCCCATCCCTCAAAATGAGCGATGCATACAAATTCCAAAGGCACAAGCTATTCATGAGGAGCTTGTTCCCAAATCCGAGAATCGTGATCAAAGAACACTGAAAGTTCGAATTAAAGTTGGTTCAGAAAACTTGTCAGTGAAGAAAAATACTGCAATCTACAATGGTCTTGGACTTGATGGCTCTCCTTCACCATCCTTTGATGACAGCCTGAAGGAAAGTCAAGGGCTATCTCGTAGGCAAGTGTGTGATTCTGTTGAATCTCCCACTCAAATTCTCCATGTATGTTTGTTCATTCTTTGTTTCCTTCATCTTTCACTATCTTCAAGTGCTTTGTCCTTATGATATTTCATCTCTTTCATGTATTGGGGTAGATGATGACATCCTTCCCATTGTTCGGAGGTTGTGTTTTGTCTCCGCTGAGGGACAACCTACTTAAGTTAAGTGAAAAGCCAAAACATCTGCTGGACATTCCTGCAAGACCTTCCTCAAAGGTCAATCAACGTCCATTATATCGTGTCAAAGATAACCAAACGGTATCAGGGGAAAACACCATGAATTTTGTAGATAAAGAAGGCCTAAGTTTGCAAAATAAGGGAGTGAACAATGACAAACAAGTTGGTTTCGACTTTCCTTTGAGGGATTCTGACGTCGATGTTGTGTCTTGTGAGGAGCTTATTTCTAATGCTTTGAAACTTCCTCTTTTATCTGATTCATACGGTAACAAGGAGGATGCTTGCTCTGACGGAGCAAAAAGCTCGGCTAAGAAGCCAAATGGGGTGGTTAAAGAAGGAAAAGTAATGGATACCAATGAAATAGTGACTGACTTAAACTGTTCAATTGAATTTAAAGATCTTGGGAAGCCAAATGGGGTGGCCCAATTAAAAGAAATGTCGTCATCTGGAGGTAGGAAAAAGACAAAAAAAGGTCGAGTTCGTGATTCTGCCGCAGCTGCGAAGGTGGTGGTTGAAAGTGGTAAAGATGGGACCCAGGAACTGACTGGTAGGAAGAATTCCGATACCAAGTCTCCTGCATGTAAAATTGAACCGGAAAATTTTTCTCTGGAAAAGGATATGAAGAAAATGAAAGATAAATATTCTGATTTCTTTGGGAATTTGAGTGATAATGAAGGTGAAACAATTAACTCCCCAGATGGGCTTTCTAAAGAGAGGTTGAAGACGTCTGAGCTAGTGGAGAAAGCTACATTAACATATGAGAACATTTCAAGGGAGAAGACAAGATCTGTTCAGACTCCTGAGGATACAACTCCGAAAGCGAAAAACTCCAGCAAAGCACGTAGAGAAATTGTTTCTCGAACACCTCTCAGTGGGCCATCCCATAATGCTTCGGTGCCAGAGAACAGCAGACCCACATCGGACCAAGCTTTTATTGGAGCTGATGTATGGGTTCAATGTGACGAATGTAAAACGTGGCGGCTTCTTCCCCCTGGCTCCAAAGAAGATGAGCTTCCTGATACGTGGCTCTGCAGCTTGCAAACCTGGCTGTAAGTTCAGTTTCTGTATATTATGTTTGCTTCCTCGTTTTGACACGCGCTTGCAACTCTCACAAATAGCAAGTTTGGACATTTCAGTTACATCCATGACTTGCACAATGTAGCATGTGTCATGATATTAAAATGCAGTTTGAGCCACTGTAAGGCTATGAATTATTGGTATTGGGATGTCGTGGATATATTGTAATATACTACTAGTGGGCGGTGGCATATATGGTTATAATTTCAAAATTGTTGAATCAAATGCATCTTAGCCTCTTAGGTTGTAAATTCGAGCTGCTTGTCCGTCCATGTTTATAGCCTATTTTCTCTTTCATTACATTCTTTTCATAAAAACATACACCATTTGCAAATATAAATGTTTCCTAATATTTGTTCCCTTCGTGAGGATAGTATAGATTAAGTCACAGCCCTATCGATATAGCAACAACAATATTTTGAATATTTGTTGATAGGGCAAAAATATGATTTCATTTGTGTATAGGGTGTTACATAATAAAAAAACCATAACTATTATGTAAGTGACTTCCTGTGCTGTAACTAAAGCACTTTTATTCCACTGCCTAGCTCAGAGCCTCAGAGTTCTATTGCTTCTCTCTTTCACGCCAAATTCTTATAAAATTTAAACATGTTTTAGGCCTAATATGAATCGCTGCGGCATTAGTGAGGAAGAAGGCATTAAAGTTGTTAGAGCACGTTACAACTCCCTTCCAGAGATCCCAACCAGACTGGATGTTCATCTTGATAAATTGGCAGCCGGCACAACTGCATTAGATGCATCACAACCTATTGTTTCTAATGATGGGAAACTGAAGAAAATATCCAAATCAACTTTCCGGGATAATTCAAATGGGCCTTCTAGCTCGTCAAAGAAGAAAGAACAGTCAGCTAAAGTCAAAAGTTCAGCAAAATCAAAGGACAACCAATTGATGAATGCACAAAAAACACAGTCCAATGACATGTCTCTGGAGACAAATAAGCGCAAAACATCTAAGCAGCTGCAACTTGATTGTCATTCTGATGGAGGTATAGTCATTTCAGCAGTATTTTACCAAGTTTTTGTTCATACTGCATTTTTATTGTCAATGATTGATTTGGCATGGCGTCGAAATAGGTAATTTTAAGAGCCCAAATATGAAAAGCAGAAGAGGATTTGAGCAAGAGTTTCCTAAAGCGTCTAAGAGAAGCAAGACACGGGTTTCGCTAAGTGGTGATAGTAACAGGGCGACTTCTCTTGTTCAAGGGGACGGGGTGTTGGATGCCAGCTTTGGGAATGCAGTAGTGGCTGAGGCAGTTGGAAAGAATCAGATGAGAAACTCAGAATTTGTTTCCTTTGGAAATTCAAAGAATGAGACAGGTGGTAAAAGTTCGAAACAAGAACTTAATGCTTTCCCAAATGATGGCAATATTGTTCCTAAGAAAAGAAAAGGGGATAGTTTTAAGGATCCTCCAAACTCGACTCCATCATCTGGAAAAAGGATGGATGATGATGAACATTTGAGAAGTAAACGATACAAGGTGTCCAAGTCAGAAGGGAAGGAAGCTAGTACAAGTAAAAGAAATAGTAAAACAGACAGGAAGAATAGAAGTACTTCACAACAGATAAATGATCACAATGAGTCTCTACAAAAGGATTCCTCAAGTGCCCATGTGGCTGCCACATCAAGTTCTTCCAAAGTATCTCTCAAAGTGAAGTACAAGTTCCAGGAAATGAAAGGTTCACCGGTTGAATCAGTTTCTTCGTCTCCCTTGAGAGGTTCCATCTCCGATAAGCTAGCTTCAGGAGGTAAAGGGATAATGGGGAAAGAGTCAATTGAGCCTGGAGTTGATCATAAGTCTCTGATCGACTTGCAAGACAAAAGTGGTGAAGGTGTAATACATCAAAATAGGGATAAAAATCAGACTTGTCAATTTAATATGGAAAAGAATGAGATCAAGTCTGAATCTTATGTCGAAATGCCGGACAATATGGAGATTTGTGAAGAGAGAAAACACGACAGTAAAAACAGAGTTCGCGACAACTTTGAAAGCAATGTCGACAAATGTGCAGAGGTTACTACGCGAACCCAAGAACTCACCGCTCCGGAGCGCAAAGGACTACAGGGTAACGACGAGAAAATACCTCCAAAAAATTTTGATGCGGAAGAGCCAAAGCCCAAGCCCATTAAATCAGTGTCTATAAAAGAGAAATCTCAGTGTTTGCCACCTTCTGATGGAAAGAAGAATGAGACCTCAAATACTGTACCATCATCGCAGGGTAATAACACGACAGCATTGTGTTCTGATGTTCATCCGAAAGAACCTCAACATAGTCTGTCTAAGAATCCAGTTTCCAATGGGCACAGGGTTAAGAATAAAGAGGTCCCTAGTCCACATAAAAGAGATTCATCAAGTCAGGCAGCAAGCAGTGCAATAAAAGAAGCCAAGAGTCTCAAACACTTGGCTGATAGACTAAAGGTTGTAGTAATAACCTTATTTTTTCCCCACCCCTTGAAAAGCAATAATCGCCTCTTATATTAATTTTGTGCCTTTCGTTGTCTGATGCAACAGAATGCTGATCCAAGGGAGAGTACAGGATTGTATTTCGACGCTGCACTTAAATTTCTTCATGGAGCCTCCTTGCTAGAATCTGGAAAGAATGAGAGTGCTAAACAAGGGGATATTGTTCAAGCAATGCAAATATATAGTGATACCGCAAAGCTTTGTCGGTAAGTATGCAACTCAAGGACACATTTTATTGATATTCTTTATTACTTGTAAACAAAAAATGTACGATGCAATACATAATTACAGATGATTCTGTATAGCCTTATGCATTTTCTTTTGTTTGTGTAATGTCTTACTTGTATAAACTGAACGGAGGTTTTGACATCTTTGGAATTTAGTATGGGTTAGTTCAAATGTCATTAAAGGTCTTCTTGCAGTGCTGACTTTGTTTCAGTAAATCACTGTTAATTCTTACTAGTTTTGCATAAAAATTTGCATGATGTTATTTGTGGTTCTCTATCTTATCACCAATTCTTCATTTGCAAAAATAATGACTTCGTTATGGCAATATCGCTCATTTTTTTGGGTGAAATTTTCAATTTATGAAAGTAGATTATCTTTCCTTTGTTCCAAAATGTTCATGATCCCTTACTGAGCCAAACAATATTTTTTTCAATTCTTTTCAATCTCACGCTCAATTGTTTCAATGCATTCCTCAACGCAGTTTTCATTATTGGTCATCCAGAAATAGCTTATCTGTTTTATTACACACAAGGGTAAGGTGATACATTTGGCCACCTACTCTGCCATTCGCAAAAGCCCTTGAATCACTCGGTTAATGCTGTTGCAATTTTGGTTGCTCTTGAATTGTGTCAAGGTTTTTGTCTTTGTTTGTAGTACTTGCACTAATTCCTCCACCAACTCTCTTCCAAACAAAATACACCAGGTTTTGTGCCCATGAGTATGAAAAGTCTAAAGACATGGCTACAGCTGCACTGGCATACAAATGTATGGAGGTTGCATATTTGAGGGTTGTATATTCATCACACAACATCGCAAGCAGAGATCGGTCTGAATTGCAAACTGTTCTGCAGATGGTTCCTCCAGGTAAAGAAGTTTGCTGGCATATGCCACTTTTGTTGCGTACCGTATTCTTGATAACCTGCCTACGTTTCAGGCAGTGATTTCACTTATGTCTAGTTAGTAAATGATGATCATCTGTCATCGTTTAGGTCAATGAAGTACTTTATAACTATTACAACCAGTGAGGTATAGGGATTTCTTGGTTCTAAGGAGCTCATAAACCGGGTGGGCGAGCTTTTGGGGGCAATTCTTTATTAATGATATTCTTATTTTCATCGTTTTAGTTCCTTGAGGCCATTTATCATTTATGTATACATAAATTCTTGGATAATTCAGAAACAGTCTCTTTGTGTTGCTAAAACACATCCGACCCCTTCCCCTTACCCCACAATTTGTGAGAGCCATTTAGGCACTGGGTTAATGTTGTTCTTGTTGTTGTTGTATACATAAATTCTTCCAGACAGCTGAACAGTGGTATTGAGATACCAATTTCTCTATGTGGTAAAACCCACAATATTTTAGAATTTAGATGATCAATGTCGTGCCATCATTTTTCATATACGATAACTATATGTAGATCCATAAATAAATGGATGACAAGAATTTGGGGACGTTACACAGTGTATCCTACATTTATATATTGTTCCAGTTGAAGACCACGACTCAGCTTGGTGGGACTGTTACGACAGTGAATTAGTTAATCTGTCATGGTATGTGCTAATCAGTTCGAGTTATATTTAATAAATTTGGTTGTAGGTGATGACTGATGAGTATTGGTTCATTAGTTGTTTTTCAGGTTGTAATAAATGGATATTTAAAGATAGTAGAGTAGTAGACAAATGTTGGAAAGATTTTAGCATTGATAGGGGGCCTGCTGGATGACATGTAAACCTGGCAAAACTAACCCAACCCGACCCGAATAACCTGACCCGACACCCGAACTCAAGACCTGAAACCTGAATTGACCCGACCCACTATAACCCGACCCGAATGTTTATTGTTGCAAATTGATTATTATCCATGAATAACTCGATAATAGTTGACTCAAAAATGACCCAAACCCGAAATAACCCAACCCGGCCCGGAGCCAGTAAACCAAAATTGACCCGACCCGAATTGGTCTGACCCCGACTTGGTTGACCTGTTTGCCTGATTCAATGACATGTCTATCAATTTTCCCTGCAGTATTAACCAAATTTTCTTATCCTCTACTTCTATTCCATCGTAATAGGTCTCACTGGATCGCTGATGGGAATATGTATCTCCAATCTTTTTGCTAAAAATATACTTTGGCCATTTTAAGTATGTTCTGCTGGCAATACGATCATTGTTTTCTTTACCATCTGGTTTAGTCTGATTCGAGCCCCTAGACCCACAAACGGTAGCAAGGCTTTCCCTCCTAAGTTTTAACGCTACTGCATTCCCGCGTTTTGGACTCGTGACCTTTAGTTAGGCTAGATTTACTGTAACCAATTGATCCAAGTGCTCAGGTTTCCAGCAAGATAACTGTTTAGCAATGTGACAATCGCTTACACCGGGTCTTTTCAATATGTAGGAGAATCACCTTCTTCTTCCGCCTCTGACATTGACAACTTGAACAATACTTCAACCGGCGACAAGGCGGCCCAAACTAGGAGTGTTGATTCTCCTCAACTTGTTGGAAACCTTGTCATTGCTGCTAGGAATCGTCCAAACTTTTCAAGACTTCTCAGCTTTGTGAGTAATCTTTTACTTATCAGAAGTTGTAGGATCTCTTTTAGTTTAATCTTTTGACAGTGGTTACGTGGTTTTTGCTGTGAACTAGTGTTTACATATTGATTTCTTAAATGCACAATTGGAATATGTTGCATAAGCTGTTGTTATGTTGATTTGACATAATATGTTATTCCTCAAGTGGTTTCTGGTGTATGTTTCTGACATTGCATATTTGTTTGCACAATAGTTCTTTGTCTTGAGCACTGGTGATGACTCAAAGCCAAATGGCTGTTAGATTATGGCTTGAAGAATGATATGGTTACTTTTATTAACTATGATTCAGTTGTAAATAATAGTGGAATAAAGGAAAATGTCTGATTAAATTCGTTGTGTTCTTTTGATTCACTGTGAAGAACCCTTATTGTATTGTTAACATTGTGGTAAGGCTACGTACATCTGACCAAACGCACCCCCTCCTGTGATTTGAGGGAACTCTTGATGCATTGGTATAATGTATTCTCAATTTCTCACAATATTTGGGAACATATAATAACCCTGTAGGTTAAGAGTAAATATTCTCCCCTCGACCCCTCCCTTAATCCCCTATTTAATATGATTAAGTAGCAAAACTGAAAAATTCTGAACTATGAAGGGTTCTAAAGATGGAATGATCTCATATTTTATGTTTTGCAGACTCAAGATGTAAATTCTGCAATGGAAGCTTCAAGAAAATCACATATTGCTTTTGGAGCTGCTAGTGCTAGTATGAGTCCCAAAGATACCGTGGATGGTATCACTTCCATCAAGAGAGCTCTAGACTTCAACTTCCATGACGTCGAGGGACTATTGCGCTTAGTACGGCTCGCTAAGGAAGCAACAAGCCGTTTAAGTAGCTAAGGCGTTTTAATACTTCTCGTTACTCTGGGTGAATCCCCCTTGTTTCGAAGAAACTCCAAGGAAGATGAAAGAAGCTCGGATATATTCAGCCCTTCAGTATTCTCATGCCTAGCTTGCAGAGTTGAACTCTGAAACTTTGGTTGGCTTCAGTTGGTGCTTCGGATGGAAAAGACTCACACTGCATGCACTGAAGACTGCTGTCAGCCAAGCAATTAGTCGTCATTCCTTGTCCCTCGAAAATTTGTGAATTACTATTTGTTTATAACTTTTAAAGGTTGGAAGGGATTCAACCTTTATGTTGGTTTACATCTTGAAGAGGGAAGAGATTCCCAAGTCATTATAATTTGTGTTACTTCGACCGTTCACTTTAGCTGCGTGTCGCGTCGTGGCATGGCGTGTCGTGTCGTGTTGTCATTGTCGACACGACACTCCTTCCCGACACGATGCTTCGAGCCTGCATTTTTGTCCAATATCATGATTTGTTCACAAAATAGCGGTCTCTAACATGCACCCGTGGGTTACAAATTCACAATAAATATATTTTTTTTTTTCACTTATTTTATATTCTATCCTCTTTTTTTTTTTTTTTTTTTTTTTTTTTTTTTTTTTTCCGTAATATTGCACATTAGCAAAGAGCAGGGACTTGAGAATAATTTATGCACTCATTGGAAGTTGGAACCACCGGGAGGCCCTTTCTTAACTCACTCTCTCTTGGCAGTTCAAGGTTATTTGTATTTTTTCTCATCCAGTAATGGAAATGTTTTTCATTCTTTTCATGACTACTAATGTTAGTTGTGTTTTGGCATTGCTTACCTGGTCTTTTCGCAAAAGGAGATAGGAGATTGAGCACTTGCACAAAGTCATCGAGGTGAGCTATTGCATTAACGAAATTCAATACTTGCAAATTGCAATTGTTAGTTCGTTAAATAGTTGAATAGTAATCCTAGTGTCCATTGAGACATATTTATATTTAGGAAGTCAGGTGGTCCATCGACAATCCTTGGTACCCATCAAATAAGCAATGCTGACTCTTCTTTCTCTCTCTTTTTTTTTTTTTTTAACTTGCAGGTTGGGAACATTTTCCCTACATAAGGCACCAGGAATACATGTCGGCCTTTTCGTAATACAAATCGGATGTTTTTTTTATGTATTTTTGATGTAGTTCATTCATTGCTGGGGACTCGGTTATCAGCACTCAGCAGTAGCAGGTAAGATGACTCGTCGTTGAGCCTTAATTTGTTTATTTGATCTGCACCATCCTGTTAGCTCGGATTGTAGCAAAAAAGGAGCCAATGGTAAAGCTTCCCGAGATTTTGAGGGAAAGGGAGGGGGGAATTTGCGTTGTTTAATCTAATGTGAAAAAAAGAGTGAACTCTTTATCTTAACCAACTAGTGGAATCGATACTTCTAGTAATCTAGTTGTTATATTCATGAATTTAACCCAATCCCGGCTGTAAAATTTAGCGGTTACTCACACATAACAATAGAAGGTGTGACATTTTCAAATGTTTTTGTGGGTATGACAGTGCTTTTCGTCTGTCACCTTTAGATTAGTGTAATTTTTCGGATTGTCCTAGTTCGATTAATGTCTAATTGCTGCTTATGTTATTGAGCTTGTAAGTTGAACATGAGTTGCTTAATCTTCGGCTGTTAATCATATTGTCTGTAAATATTTGTGATTAGTCAGGTGTATGCTGACAACACCGGGGATATTGTAAATATACAAGGGATTGCAGAGTTTCTGTTTGAGTTATTCTTCTGCTTTTCTATGTTTGCTCTTCCTCTCTATGAATCTATGATGGTTAACATTTTGTTTGCTGCTTGTATACTGCTCAAAACAAGAATCTGGTTCTTCCTGTGGTTACAGGTCCTTTGCATCGGTATCATGTGTCTAAACTACTTTTCATAGGATAGTAGTTGCCATGCGACAATATGAGCAGTAGCTGTAAACGAGCTGCGTTGTGCTAGGTAGTTCATTGTTCAAGTTTAGCTATTAGTTGTGACTTATATTAGTTTTTGCTTGTGTTTTAGTGTAACTTGAATGGGTTGCTTGTCTGTTGAAGTTATTTTATGGTTACGACAGCTCTGAGCTCTTGATCCAGAGATTGAGAGAACCCTAGCTTGGCTTAGTAGATGAAGTATAATCAAAGGTTACTCAACCTAACACCAAAATCGATCTTGTAAATAAGGAGATATACATACTATTAAAATCTCGTCATGGCTGGGAGCACAAAAACCACGTCAATGCTCTGATATGTAAATCACAATATGTTTCTATCTTTCCCTAGGTCAAAAACTGATGTATAATGAGAGCTATTTTGTCTCACATTTTGCTCATGTTTGTGGGTTGGAACTGTTTCTCACTCATATGATGCTAAACACACACAGTGTCTTCTATTAAGAAGAAAGCCGGGGAAGTAGCAAATAAATTTCAAACGTTTGGGGCTATGTGCAAATTGAGCAAGAATCCTCTCCATTTCTTGTCCATTTCCTCTCACATTTTTATTTTTAATTATTATTACTCATTCATCTCA
Source organism: Silene coronaria (assembly GCA_028566215.1). Taxonomy (NCBI): domain Eukaryota; kingdom Viridiplantae; phylum Streptophyta; class Magnoliopsida; order Caryophyllales; family Caryophyllaceae; genus Silene; species Silene coronaria. The sequence continues at coordinate 17,955 of JAOWBH010168269.1, forward strand.
TCAACACTTGCACCGTTAGATCGTTTACAAAATATAATCCGAATCGTTGAGAGGAAATGGAAGGAAATGGAAAGAAGAATAAATGGAGAGAATCCTAATTGGTGTAAATTAGCCCCAAACGTTTCAACTAGTGCAAATAAACCCCAATAGTTACGCCTTATGTGCAATTAAGCCCATCGGAGTTATTAAGCTCAATTTCTCACCGGGAAAAAAATGACGTGGCACCGGAATAATGACTAGGATTATGTTAATTAATTTTAAAAAAAAAAATGAAAAACACATGATTTTAAGTAAAGCTATTCTCACTTGTGACGGGCATTATCCGTCACAAGTTTGTGACGGATAGTTGCCCTCTCACAATAAGGCAAGTGGGAGGACAAATGGGTGCTCCATTTCCCCCACTTGCCTTATTGTGAGAGGGACATTATCCGTCACAAGCAAGACGCTTTGTTTTAAGTATTACACATCGTTTATAGTTCTAGAAAACAATCTGGGTATTTACATTTCATCCATTCTCAGCCATATTCCTTCTTAAAAGTTGTCTTTATTGGGATACGTTAATAACAAATCTGTCATCGACTATGGTTACATTATTCGCATTCTTATAACTTGCCATTAGGCCAATCAGATTGGGTTAGTCCGGACCGAGTCAATTCTATTTTCAAGAATTCGGGCAACGTTGTTTTGGGTTTGTTATTATCAAGTTATTTATGGTTAATGGGTTGTGCAACAACAAACATTCTGGTTAGTCGCATTGGGTCGGGTGAATTCATGATATATGTCAAACTCGGGTCCTTAGTCGCATTGGGTCATTTGGATCCAGTCAGTTTTGTCAAATTTAGTTATTTCGCACACACACCACTATTATGCACAAAGCCAAATTGTTGCTTATATCAAAACAAATACTATGTAATAAAAACATGTAAAAAGCATCACGTGTAACAGTGCACATTTATGGAAACAAGTTGTAGTTCGATCATCATCATTCATCGGGCATAAAGTATTGTAGAAAGCATGAGAATTTTGTTTACGAGAACTCGAGAAGTACATATATGGTTATATCTATAAGACTACAACTAGTTAAGTTTTGTGGGCTGTGTTACTTTCAACACATTTCATAGATCCACCAAAGTCCAAACCCACTGTCCCAGCCTCTCCCTTGCCTCCCTACACATCGACCACCCCACAAACCTCCGCCTCATCCCCTACCACCCTTTCCCATGATCATGTATCCCTAATTTTCACCACCTCACATTAATTACAATTCCTTAGCTTAATATAATTGATACATAATTAGTTCAGGTTAATATAATTACTTGATTATTATGAAAGCCTAGACTCGTTATCGAGTAATTTGGCTCGAAAAACCACAAATAAAATTATATATCCAGTAATTTGACAAAATAGAAAAAATAATGGCAACAAGTATTTTAAAACTCAATTCCATTTTAAAAAACGTTTAATTGTTTATTTAGTCGTCTTACTCAAAAATATGCAAACATCTTTAATTTGGATTTCATTACCAACTACTCTCCACTAATAGAAGCGAAACAAGTAACCCTTGGTAAGTTCGTATAGTTCGTTTAGATTTCGGCTCGTTCAACAACCAAAGCAGCAAGAAACTGCCCTAAATCCGTCGAAAATAACTAAGAACCCTAATTTCTACCTTCAACAACATGAGATTGATTCAATTAACTTAATCTCAATCAAAATTAATCCTCCTACCAAATCAATCAACTTCGATTCTCCATAACTCTACAATTAATCATGGAGTTGATGCTAAAGGATTACCCCTCGGAGGTCGAAATTGGGGCTTCAATGGCGTCCTTGCAAAACGCCATGGAATTGCAGAAGCAACTTTTTCATAAGCAGATCGATCACCTTCGAAACGTCGTCGTTACTCAGTGTAAACTCACCGGCGTTAATCCTCTCTCTCAAGAAATGGTATGCTTCCTACATTTTTCTTCGTTTCTAATTAAATTCATTATTTACTTTTAATTAAATTGATAATTTACATTGTTGAATTGCAGGCAGCTGGTGCTCTTTCCATTAAAATTGGTGAGACTTTTTTCGTTTTTGTTTAATGCTGTGTTTATCATTAATTTTTCGGCTTTGTCGACTGGAATTTTTGATTAAGTTGTCGTAATTCGTTGTTGCATAAGCTTGTCTGTCGACCGATTTTAGTATATTAGGGGAAGAAGTGTTGTAATTCCATTGTTTTTTGGACAGCCGGTTGCGACTTGCTACTAGTAGCTGTTGATTTTTGCAGCTTTTGCTAATGATAGCACATTTTGTGTTAATCATTTGGTGTTTATGATTATGGAACACTCTAGGTTTAGGATTTAGGTCTTGTTAGTTGTTGCAAAGTGTGCGAAAAGTCTAAGCTATAACAGTAAAGCGCTTCACATTAAACGTTTGCTTTGTGATAGGGAAAAGGCCGAGAGATCTATTAAATCCAAAGGCTGTGAAATACATGCAAGCAGTTTTTTCTATCAAAGATTCTATTAGCAAAAAGGAGTCTCGGGAGATTGGTGCTCTATTTGGTTTAACTGTCACACAGGTATTTTTTTCTTTGAGTAATAATGGTGGATGATTAAGAATATGCTACTTTGACTGAATCGATGATGTGTTTCATGCTGCATTCACAGGTTAGGGAGTACTTTGCCAGTCAGCGAACTAGGGTTCGGAAAATCATCCGTGTATCTAGAGAGAAAGCTGTTAGAGCAAGCAGTAACAAGGAATTGCAAGAGTGTGTATCCGCTGAGGGTGACTCTATGTTGCTTACTGAATCTGTACCATTGAAGTCGATTGCCCCTCCCACTAATGAGGACCCTATGTTGCTTACTGAACCTGTACCATTGAAATCGATTGGCCCTCCCACTAATGAGGAAGTGCCTTCTTGTTCGAATCAGGATGAAGCCCTTCCTGGATTAGATGAATTCGACAAACATTTTGTTGAAAATATTTTCAGTTTAATGATGAAGGAAGAAAGTTTCTCCGGTCAGGTGAAACTGATGGAGTGGATTTTGCGGATAGAAAACCCTTCAGTTTTGTCATGGTAATTGCCAATCAATGAAAGTATATTCTATTTTGGTTTCCAAATGTGAGCTTCCTGTTCTCTCATCTCACTCAATTCTTCCTTATGTATGGTTGTAGGTTTTTATCTAAAGACGGTGTTATGATTCTAGATGACTGGCTAAGCCAGGCTGCCATTGAAGAACAAACGAGTGTTCTCTCTGTTATTTTGAAGGTATACTTATATGCTGTTAAAGAACTTGTTTCTGTGGCGCTTAGAGTGTAAACTGACGTGCCATGACGTCATGGATATCATGTAGGTCCTTTGTCATTTGCCGTTGAGTAAAGCTCTTCCTGTCCACATGTCAGTGATACTTCAAGGTGTCAACAAATTGCGGTTTTATAGGGTAGCAGGTGTGGCTCTCTGCCTTTAGCATTTTCCTCGCGTGCCCAGAAAACTCCTTGTTCACATTGGACCAGAATGATTTGTGTTTTTCGCAATATGTTCTTGCTTGTGACTTGTTGCATAGGTAGCATTACATTAAGCTCGGACAAATTTGACGATTTCTTGTTGTTTCTCTTTTGACAACATCAGCCTCCCGAAACTGTTGATTTTATAATGATGACAGTTTATGAAATGATTACATTCTATGATGCCTGATCTTATAATGAATTGTAGCATAGGTAGCAAATTAGAGGTTGAGGGATTTTGAAGGGGACGGAAATTGCATCCCTTCATGCCCCTCACTCCCTCCTACAAGGCAATTTTTTTTTGCCTCCAACAAATGAATGATTTGGAGGGAATAATCACTCCCTCCGTTCCCCTGCCCTTTTCTTCCCCCCTTTCTTCCTCCCTTCCCTTTCCCCAAATTTTGTATCCAAACACACCCTAATTCTCAGTGTTTCCAACATATGGTTAAGGCTGCCTTTTGAGGCACTGTGGAATGTTGTATATGTTTTCTTAATGCTTCATTATTTGTTTAAAATCTTTATGTACAAAGATAGGCCTGTTGGTTAGAGTGTGTGTATTTGATGCTCAGGGATTTCTCAATGGTTGAGATTGTTGTCTATTGGCTCTTGACACTTCTTTACCCATCTTTAACTTTTTATTCCCAATAATGTTGTGTATTACTATTGGTCTTTGTTAATCAACTGGTTCTTTTGAATGTGTGTGTGTTTATAATTTCGGCCTTTCTTTTATACAAGTCACATTAATCTGATTTGAAGATCAGACATATCGAACAGGGCAAGAGTTCTATTGTCAAAATGGAGCAAAATGTTTGCTAAAAGTCAAGCCTTGAAGAAACCTAATGGCACAACTACTACTGGATCTCAACAAGAAATAAACCTGAGCCAAAGGCAAGCTCTTAATGCAGAAATATTTATTAATTGTTCCAATTATCAGCTGTTTCAATCGTCTAATCTGCTACTAAATAAAATTTTGTTCAGGCTTGATGAACTTATGGGTGATGGTTCTTGGCAGTCTTTTGATAACCCTGTAAGTATAACGCTAGACCGAAAGTATCTGGTTGAGGCTTAGAGATTTTCATGCTTTGCTTATGATTTTTCCCCTCTTCACTTTTCTTGCTTCACAGGATGCTGCTTTAGTTCCTTACGCATGTTCAGATGATATCAGGTTGTTGATTGTACAATTAAATATTCCACCTGACTGCTGACTTTTCACATAATTAGTTTACTGACTTGTGGAATTTCCAGGAAACTTGAGTCTCAGGAAGGCATTAAGCTTCTCACAGCAGCGTCTGATGATTCAAATAGGAAGCACATTTTAGGCACATCTTCAGCTCGTATCCTTGGAATTTCATTGTTGATCGATTTTCTTTCAGGCTCACGTTAAATTAGTTAGGGATAAAGGGTTTGTTATTTGTCTGAGAATCCTCTCGGGGTTTTTGTCGTCATCGTAATTCAATCTCCCTGTGGGATTGATCATATGAGTGCTCCCTGTGGGTTTACTTTCAGTCTCACGTTAATTAGTTGGGATTAAGGCTTTGTTATTTGCGTGACAGTCCTTCCGGGGTTTTTGTCGTCAATGTATACAAGTCTCCCTGGGGGACTAATATTATGAGTGCTCGCTTATGATCTTTTCTAGTTTCTTATATTTTGGGTCGGTAAGATAATTCAATCATACACTCCTTAATTTTGTTAGTATTTCACTTGTATGATTTCCAATCTCTTTGACAATCTTATTGGCCCTTCCTTAGCTATTCATAGATAACAAAGAGCGGAGAAAGGTTCTTCTTGTTGAACAACCTGGCCAGAAAACCGCTAGCAAGAGCCCGCAGGTAAAAGCAGTGCCTGTCAGTCAAACACGGCCCATCACCGCTGACGAGATCCAAAAGGCAAAAATGCGTGCACATTTTATGCAAAGTAACAAAACAAAAACTGAAGGATCTAAAAGACATTTACTCACGAATGATTTCCTTTCAGCATCAGAAGCTTATCTTCGACCTAAGCTTGAAGCACAGAAGAAAGCATGGTTGCTTCCCCCAAAGAGTATTAAACCGGAGGAACCTCCCTCTAACCAGAAACCCTATGTTGAACAGAAGGAACCTCCCTCTAACCAGAAACCCTGTGTTGAACAGACGGAACCTTCCTCTAACCAGAAACCTTGTGTTGAACAGAAGGAACCTTCCTCTAATCAGAAACCCTGTGTTGAACAGAAGGAATCGTTTCTGGATAAGTGTAGGAGGATTCAAATCCCTTGGTGGGCACCACCAGGTACATTTATTTCAAATATTTGCTGGATCCTTACTGCATTTCAAATTATTTATTCTTGAAGTATTCTGAGTACCAAACATTGAACTAACATAATCTAACTCTACGTTTTATTCTGGAAGTTATCTCACATTGATCACTCAAGAAACCTGCAAATGTTAAACAAGCACTTGTTTCGTTTTTTCCTTTATAAAATCTAATGTTGAAATCTATCTCATTTAGATCAGGGAATCTACTAGCCTTTCACGAATTTATGGTGCTTCTAGATATTTTATTGTATAGTTGCTGGCGCTGTTATGCTTATTGTGGAGAAACTAGTATAATCTTATGTAATTTCTTGTGATAGCACTTGAAAAGCCAATTGCATTTCCTAATTTGCAATTCCAGTGAGTCGTGTTGATTTTAGCTCAATGGTAGATGTAATGGCGGATTATGAACTTATCATTCGGTATGATGATCAATGCAAAGTTTACGCTGAGTACTATACAGTATACACTTAATTTTCTACCAACTTATGGGAATTGCAGCAATTCTTGGTTTGACAACAATAACAGTTTCAAAAGTAATTGTAGTAATTCCTTGGAATTTGAATTCCAATTACTCACATGAAGTATTCTCTGTTTTAAACATCAAATATAAACCAACTTTACCTGTTATTTGCTCTACTAAAATCTGTGTCAAAAGTAATTGTAATAATTTCAAAGAATTGTCATCTTTTTGCCGAAAGCAAATCTTACCATTCTCAAGAATGGAAGGAATACCGATTAGTGTGTGATGAAAGAATTAGTAAATGCATCAATGAAGGTGTCTGTTATAGAAACAAATCAATCTTCAAATGAGTTTATAGGAACGTATCAGCTAGTACCTTCAATTTTACTTGATGCCAGTATTTTCGGCTGCTGATCGACGAAAGGAAATTGAAAGAGAAAACAAACACAAGCATTAGACTGACTGAATGATGTAGCAGGTGACTGACTGGTATCATATTACAGTTTCTTAGTTTATGCTGATGCCTCCAAATTAAGTAGTCGATGAGATGATAATATTGCCAATTTCCTGCAGAGTTTCAATGGCTGAATCAGATGTCGTTGCATTTTTATTGTACTTTTTTTTTTTTTCCGGTCACAAGCGTAATTCTGATACTTACGGAATGCTAACTTAACTAATGAGTACCACTACTTCTGAGTTATGACCTTACCAAAAATGATTGTGTTAGGTAATTGATTATCCTAATCGTTGTAAAGTGTTAATTATCTACTGAAAGTTGGGTTGCTGTTCTGTGGTGTTTGTGCTGCATCAAAAAATATTGATGAAGAAGAAAGATTGTTCTGCTTTCATCTGGAAATGATCAAATCGAGTAATTTTTCTGGCAAGAAGAGAATTGAACTCAAATCAGCTACTAGCTATGTGACGATTACCAGATCTCTTCATATGATTTTTGTGATGTTCAAATTTATTATCTTTCCTTTTCAGTAATCCGGGATTAACTGAATAACATCGGGTCTTCTGGATATTTTCTGTGCTTCTGATAACTGGTTCAGTTTGTATCTCAGGACAGCTATAAATTTGAAACTTTTAATCTTTTATTTTCCGTTGGATAACGGGTTGAGGTTTGATGGATAAATCCAGATCTTGGTACTATCCCAGTCACCTTTCTAGTTAAAATAGCCGACATCGGCAAAATTCTCAGTTTAGGAATATGTGGTATTAACTACACCGATTGTGCAGGGTTGAGGTTGTCTGAATTCATATATAAAGTAAATAACGATGAACTTAAATAAAATAATTATGAATTAATTTGAATTCTGGGGTCTTGTATACGATTGGTTCCTGGATGTTCAAATATTAACGGGTCCGGTCGTATTATTTAGTTTGTGGTTTATATTGTTGGTTTCTTTCCTTTTCAGCAGTTTCTCCTTCTCTGTTTATTTTCGTATGTTGATTTTAAGCTTCATCATCAACAATAAAATGAGAGCTTTAGTCCCAAAATATTTTTTAGCATTATATAGTCGCGATTATGTTAAATCTGTATATTTGCATTGTAATGAACATCCGTTCCGTTGTTTAATGCAGAAGTTCAATTACATTCAGATTGGGGAGTTGGTACAGGAGAAAACAGCAAGGAAATTGAAATCCAGAACAATCGAACTCGACGGGAGAAAGAAACGTTTTACTGTACAACCCAAGAGGTCCCACTTAATCCTAAGGAACCATGGGACACTGAGATGGACTATGATGATACCTTAACCCCTGAAATACCAATTGAACAGTTACCTGAAACTGATGGTACCGATGCACCCTCGGACCCACAAATGCCCGAAACTCATAATTCATTGGTTCCTTCAGAGACCCAGGCCTCCACTTCCTCGAACGCGGGGGCTGAGCCAGATCTGGAGCTTCTTGCTGTGCTGTTAAAAAACCCGGAACTGGTATTCGCCCTGACTTCGGGTCAAGCTAGTGGGTTGTCGAGTGAGGACACTGTAAAACTCCTTGATATGCTCAAGTCTAGCGGAGGGTCACCATCGACGGAGGAGAAGGAAGTAAAAGTATCTTTTCCTTCGCCTACTCCGACTAGAGATGTTTACGTTTCCCTTCCATCTCCGACCCCATCCAGCAGAATTGAAGTTTCTCTTCCTTCTCCAACTCCTTCCAGCAATCCTGGGCCGGTGCGTGATAATGTATTCATCGTATTGCAATGCTCAAATTTCATTCCAAAGATGGTAGTGGTTAAAATATTAGCCGGAAATGTCTTTGACCAAGCAAAAGCCTTCTAAAATAAATAAACCCATGCCTGAACTGCAAACCATAAAAAAAAGAAAATTTATAAACTAATGGTAATACCCAAGCAATAAACTTTAGCCCAAAGGAGGAGATATGACGTTATCTTAGCTTTTTCTCCTTTTTCATCTAGGATAGGATTAGATCGTTTTTCGTTTCTGACGGAGATGGAGATCACTTGCAGAGTAATATTCTCTTGGTGTGAAATATGAGCAAAGTAAAAATGACTCCGTGATCTACAAAGTACTTCTCTTAATGTGAGTAGCTGCCATTGATTCTATGATGATCTTTCAGAGACGTTGTGTGTGTCATGTGAGGGGAGTTGGTGTGAATGTTGCGGGTTTTTACTTTTCTGCGAGAGCGACAGTTGAACTTAATTTTTTGCTTCCGACTGAAATTTAAACCCTGCCATCACTAGAAAATTAGTTAACAAGTGAAAGGATTTACTGTATTTGTGCATCATTCATAGTTGATTAGCTGTCTGAACGCATTTAGTTAAACTCAGTATTAACTATGAACCCGATATTTGTAGTTGGCAGGTTTTAAGCTAAATTCTGAGTTCCATCTCTATCTCTTAATGTCTTGATTGATGCAGACGTTTTTACAAAATGCTATTACTAATATTCTGTTCACACATTCAATCTTTTTGCTTTGATTTGCAGAATGGATGGACATCAGAGACTACGATGAATCCATTTTCCCGGCACACTACTCCTGTAGCTGCCACGGCTGTCACAATATCAGGCAGGTCTCAGAGTAACACCACCTTGCAACCTCAGTTTACAGCAGCAACTGTTTCTCCACCATTATCGCAATTTTCTTCTCATAGCCTCATAACCGAGAATCAACTCACAATGCATACGCCTTCCTTGACCCAAACTCAAGCAAATTATCATCAAGTGCATTCACAGCTATCACATCAATCAGGGTTTCAGGAATTTCCTGAAGATAACAATTTGAGAATGACACATGCTAGGCATCATGGCTTGCCGCACAATTCTCTCTCTTCTACTCAAAATACTTATAATCCTATCACGAGGGGCCCCGGTCCTTCTATGCGACAGGGATTCATGAGGGAGAGGAATGAGTTTTATCCGGGTGGGTATGAGTCATGGAGTCCAGAAAATAGTCCTGGCCCGGCTATGTATCCGCCTGACCATCAATATGGGCATGGTCGGAATTTCCCGGATCAAAGAAGTTTTGGGGGATATGGTCATGGGCCGCCACCTGATAGACCAAGTAGAAATCAAAATTTACCGGGTTTTCGTGATCATAATTGGCAAGGTGGTGGCAATCGAAGATGGCATGATGGCGATCGGAGGCGATGATGACTTGTATCAGGCCTATAGGCACCACTGTCATTTGTTATGGATAGCCATTTTTTCCGAAATACATATGGATGAAGTGAAATCTTCAGGCAGGCTGACGGGAGAGAAGACGGGTTGCGAAATTATTGGACATTTGATTCGATGCTGGAAACAAATACAGAGCAAACAAAACCGTTGACATTTTTCGTAGAGCTTAGGTTATGAAATTATTGGACCCAACAAAAAATTGATTGGCAATCCAAAGAATTGACATTTTAATCTGTGTATTCAAATTCAAGTGCCTCACAATGATCAAAGCCCAAGTTGCAAAATCTTTTCATTCTAAACAATGATTCGAAGCCCAATATCAACTTTAGGAATGTGGGATCTGTGAGAATGAACTCATCAGTTCTTGTGTAGGGCTTTTATATATCATGGAAATGGAAATGCATCATCGTAATTTATTTTCGTAGTCGTACTTATACTTTTGGTTTAATGGTGCACTTTTTGCTTGATATACCCATAGAGTACAACTGTACAAGAAAGTTGTATATCTATTCCTTTACTAATCATAAAACTCCTCAAATCAGTCAAATTTATTCAATTATAGATGATAATTTGAGTTTAGAATAACTTTGTTAATTGCAAATTAGAATTTATGTTAAGCTACCGCTATTTACTTTACATCTATGATGAGCATTGTGCTACAAGTGATATCAGAGCAAGCTTGTGATATAAGTCAATGATTGTGGCTTTGAAAATTTTAAGGGTCGGTTTAACTAAGATCAGGTGCAACGAGAAAGTTTATTTATCATGTAGGTTGATTATAATAGCTTAAACAGATGATTGGTTAAAGATCTTCAGAAAAATAAAAGGGAATAAGGAAAATTGTCGTGTGGAAGCGTTGAATCCTCTTTGTAAGGCTTCTGCTACGTAGGTGTCGACGAATTTACTCTTAGATTTCTTTCCAAAGGCCTCGTCCTATTAGGTTGATGAACAGTTATGGAGATGTTTTTCCATCTTTACGCCACCGACTTGGGATTTCTATTTGCACCCTAACCAAGAATATTCATCTTAACTCAGACCTTGACCTCCATGAAGAACTGAGAACTCTCCCCTTACACTGTGAAGTTCTAACCAATTTCTAGAAATTCAAAGTATCACCATGACTTGATAACCTCACCTTAACCGACACACCATACCTAAACCATGCATACATCACATGTAATTGCTTGGTCAAATAATTGCTCTCACATGTTCCTAGTCCTGCATATCCATGTGCCCCACTTGAGATAGATTGTGCTACAGTTTCATATCGAACTTTTCCGCCTCCAATATACCCCAGGTTGGATCCGCCACATAATTAGAAGTTTAGAACACAAAGGTTTTTAGCATCTAACCTGGACCCACCAACCATATGGCACCCAACCTGATAAGGGCCCACATGATCTGCAGTTCTAGTACAGAAAGAAACAGTCTCGAGATAGCAACCCACAACTTCACAAGACCTATGGTGTCTTTCATCCACTTCGCCTTTAACCGGACATTCTCAACGCTCTACCTCGAGCTAGAAATTTTATGCTTTATAGCGTCACCTTTACATCTTGAAGTAAGGCCTAATTTTTCCATATTGATTTAAAATGGATCTCACATGTGATGGGACGTGAAAAAACTCATATTAACTACGTAACATTTAAGTATCCTACGAAAAAAAAGTAAACGCTCACGTTATTTCAATTTAGGTGTAACCCAAACCCGTTTATGTTGGATATTTACATGGAGGTTGACACTCCGTCGACCGCCAATGGCAAATGCTAAACTTGGATACTGATAGAATCACGAATCGTTTTCCTTAAGGAGTATTTCGACCCTTACATTTGTCTCGGGTTGCACGGAATCTCTCGCAGGATAAGACTATTGATCCCCTGTCGTTCTAGGCAAATAAAATCGAGAGAATACAAATGGAGTTTTGCAATATGTTTGTTCTTTCAAAGTCGGAATTTATGATTTTTAGCATGTATTTTTCATCATGCATAATCATATATAGGAGTAATTAATTGTGTTTTAGATTTAGAAATGTCGTAGATACTCCGTAAAACATATTGGAAAGTAGGTGAAGTATTCAAGTAGCTAATCTAGGGATGTTAATATGTAATTAAGACTTGTTTTTAGGCCAAGCTATGGTTTTTGTTTGGGAGTAAAACACCACATGAGTACGTGCGTTTACATTGTCTACAGATTCAATCATATTGATACAAAGTATATTTTAATGATATTATAAGCATGTCCGTCCAAACAGACTAAGACTGTCCTTTAAAACTAGTGGGTGGGGAATTGGGATGACCCGATTGGGACCATAATTACACAATCTATACATTGGCTGTGCTTTTTCAATTAGTCTTGCTTGTGACGGGTCGGATCTTGTGACGGGTAATTGTTAAGAAATATGTTTGTGTAAAAGATTTCGTCGGTTTATTATTAGAATTTCCAACCAATTTATACAAGAGGATAGCCTCATACATTGTATCTGCTCAAACTAAATACAATG
>JAOWBH010168270.1:4430-19453 GCA_028566215.1 Silene coronaria
CCCCCCCCCCCCGCCCCCCCTTAAGCATGATTTTTTATGTCATGCTGAGATGGTAGTTGTACTAATAGTATGATGGACCCTTCCGTACATTGTTTTTCTTGACATCTTCAGCATCTCATTAAGAAACTGCTGAAATTTGTGATAGAAAATCTACTTCGTCATGGATACTCAGTTTTTTTGTAGCTTTTGTTTTCAAAGTTCGTATGTGCTGTTTCTAGGTGAGAGGCAAATCAGATCCAACTTCAATATTAGAAGAATTGTATTCACTTTTGCTGATAACTGGGCATGTTCTTGCGGAAGAGGGAGAAGGAGAGCTACCCTTGGTAAGTGCCTGTTGAGTTACTCTTGTTGTGTATCACCTTCTTTCTACTCTTGTGTGTCTTATTTTCTGCTTTTTAATTACCATCTTGTTTGAACTCAGGTTCCTGAGGCAATACAGATGCACTTTGCCAGTAGCACTGAAGGTGACAAGCATCCAGTGGTCGTTCTTTCCGGGTAATGCTTCCTAGCTTTCTCAAAGGACACTTCTTGGTCCTACTTAATACTTACTGTTAGGTTTAAGGTTATTTAAGAACGTGTCATATTCTCATCTGTCATTTGCCTGGCAATACTTTGTCATTTTATGCAGTTCGATTTTACATTTTGCTGAGCAGAGTGGTGATCCAGAAATTAGAGTGTCCACCTTCAGTCCTCGTTTGATGGAGGTAGACATTGATAATTGTTTCTTCCAAAAGTTTAATGCAATCGTCATTGTGTACTTGCTGGTGACACTTTGGTTGGGGGAACCTAACAACAAAAAAACATATGATTTAACAATAATAGGTTTTCTTACACTGGGAAGTGTCCAATCTTTTCCATAAGATGTGCAAGTCTTCTCATAACTTCTTTTTCAGTCTAAATTAATCAGGATTTGAAGGTACTAGTGGTCTGTTGACGGACAGACGATGTGTCTAGTTTCCCCTCTAACTCAAAATTTCAAATTGGTTGAGTCGGCTTTGAGTTTATTTACATTAATAATAGTAGTCTGCTGACATGCACACAGACTCTGACATATATTGCAATTTTGATTTGTCCATTACATCCCAACTTAAGATGAAACAATGGATCTTTGCATATTATTGATTGTTTATATTCTTCGTGCAGGCAATTATATGGTTCCTTTCTCGATGGTCTCGCACATATTTGATGCCGCCTGAGGGTAGTGGCACCAGTGCTAGTAATGTTCCAGAACCGCTTCAACATTCTAGGAAAGCTTTGTTCGATTATTTTGGAGAACATGGTCAGGGAAAATTTATCCTCAGTATTATTACTCGAGTATCAATGACAGCATTGATTTCATATCCTGGGGAGAAGGATTTGCAGGTATGAAGTTTTCATATTGGTATGCTCTAGAAACTCTTAACAGGTCTACCTCTTGTTAATAAAGCAACTAGCTAGTGAGAGCTGATAATTAAGGTAACCACATTAACAAATAAGTTTCTGGCGGTGGCCACAAGTCCACAACCAAGAAAAATAATGTCTGGTGAAGCCACCATACAACAGGCTTCTGCCAAGGCAGAGTGGAGAAAGGTGTCATCTATGCAGCCTTCCTTGTACTCTTACCCTGTGACCTGGTCTGGGATTTTGCCATATCCCAGGTGGTCTTGTGATTTGTGAGGACCGAGTGAGAAAAAGGAAGAAAAGGATTAAGTTCCTGGGACACCCTTTGACAAATAAATTTATGTAAATATCAAGAGTTTTCAATTCTGTTAGGCGAAATAAGTCTTCATATTGTTTGTTATTTTGGTCATCATGGTTTGTGGCCCCACATCCTTCACTAAATGGCATTTCCATAACATCTCATTATGTTCCTTAATTATTACGCAAGGCGAACCAGGAATTGGATTCATGGACAGTTGGGAGTATTGTATTATAGATTTGTAGCCCACTATTATTGAATATTGATCCTGTCATGTGACAATAGAATAATAATGGGCACAATGTGAGATCAGTGAAAAGGGGTGAAACAAAAAGTTTGTTGGGTGAAAGCAAATGATTTGAATGGAAGTGGGCGACATTCTTATGTTAATGCCATCAAGTTGTGATTTCAGTTCTTACAAACTAAAAATTCTATTGGTTTCTTTAATTCACTGATTATCGAAACGCGGAATTAGTTGCATGCAGCTTTCTACGTAATCTCTGGAATGTTATTTCGTAGCTCTATTTAGTAATTTAAAATTGGAATGTCTTTTTTTCCTTGTTGTATAATCCCAAATATGTACGATTAGGTTAACGTGAATTACTTTTGAATTTCGCATCCATATTTTTGTGTTTAGCTGTCACCTTACTTCTTTCCTACCTTTTATTATTGTTGATATTTTATTTATTAGAGTCAGTATCCTTGTTCTCAGGAACTCACTTGTCGCCATTTGCTCCATGGCCTTGTTCGACGTAGGGATATATGTTCACATCTGGTTTCTTTGGTGAGTGTTATGGCATCCTTCTTTATGTTATACATCATCCCGTTCAACTACTTTTTTTATGTTTGTAAATGTGCGGTTTTCTGGATCTTTGTCTTGTTAAAATGACAAGTTGCAGCTTCCTATATCTTTGTCTTGTCCAAATGACAAGTTGTCGCAGTGATCCTCTTTCTGCTTTTGTACATTTTAGTGCTTTTTACTTTGTTGAACCTCTTCATACCACGTTCTACTTGTACTTCCTGGATCCCAGTTCGTTGCCAGTTCAGTAGAGTTTGATCTCCATATTAGAGAATCAACCCACAGTTGTCTGCTTCGACCTTGACAAAGTCAAATTATAATAGAGTAACTTGATTCGTATCTCCGTAACTCTGTACAAAATTTTATCCTTTATTTTTTTTCCGATGTCAGAAAGATGGTGGTGTACTGCCCAATGACCAGTACATGAGTGAACTGTGTTTCTAACAGTAGGATGTGTGTAGTTAATACCTGCTCGATGAGAGATATATATTCCTTGCAAATTAGCGAAACGATCACGTTAGTGACCTACGTGCCTCTAAATGATGTTTTGGGTACTAAGTATTTCGCTTATCACTATTCAATTGGTGATATAATCTTCAATAGCCTTTGTTGAGTAGTGAACAGGTTCGTCTAAATGTCTGTCATATTCAAAAGAGGAAACCAACTATTAGTGAAGAGCAGAAGCAACTATATACTATTTTGTTGGAGCCTTCTTATAGTTATTGTGGACAGAAGTGGAATTAATATTCAGCATCATGGTGCAGGATTCGTGGCGTGATCTAGCAAATGCTTTTGCTAATGGAAAAACTCTATTCTCACTGGGTAGTTCGCACCAAGTAATGCTCAGTGCTTCGACATCTTTTGTTTTTCCTTATCTGAAAGCCCATTAATTGTAACAACAAATTGCCTGTTCTGGTGTCAGAGGTCTCTTGCACGCTCCCTTGCTATTTCGGCATCTGGATTGAGAAGTTCTGACGCATCAAATCAGTAAGCCTTCTCTATACTGACTGTGATGGGGATCGTTAATTGAATATTACTGACTATCGTTTATTGCTATTATGAAGGTATGTTCGGGATCTGATGCATCATATGACTGCTTACCTTGTCGATTTATCTGGCAAGCATGATCTGAAGAAAGTTTCCCAACAACCAGAAACTATCTTGGTGGTAGGTAAAATCTATACGAAGCAGATCCTATGATTTGTTTGATGTGTTTGCTAGAGTGAGCAGAAAAATCCAGTATATTAATTTAGGCCTTAAACTGTACTGGATGTGAATTGCATAAAATGAAAAATGCAAGGCGGACATTAGTATCTTGGCACCCGAGATCTGGGTACACCAAATTTTTGGGTTTACGTTCTCCGGGTATCATTTTATTTTGTTATCGTATCCCTATTGCTTTTAATCTAAAAACTGTGTATCTGATACAGTTTTGAAAACCCTATCGGGTATTTGGTTTTGTGCATCCCTAGTGTTTGCGATGCTCTTATTCAATAATGAACTTGTAGGTGAGTTGCGTGCTCGACCGACTTCGTGGTGCTGCTAGTGCCTCAGAACCTCGGACGCAAAAGGCAATCTATGAGATGGGGTGTTCTGTGATGAAACCTATTTTAAGTCTACTTGAAATTTATAAGGACGAGGTACCAAACATATTATTTTCTGTGTGCTGATATTTCTCAGTTTGAGCCTAGAATCCTGTGTGAATGTAGCATCTTGAGTTTTTTTCACAAATTTGGTTTTAGTTAAGGGGTCTGTTGGTTATGAACATTATTACTTGCTTTTTGTTCAAGTTCTACACCTAAGACCAGGTCTTCTCGCTGTGCGTCTTTGCAGCCTTCTATTTGATGTCAATATTCCTCAATGAACTCTTTATTTAAGGGACCTACACTAAGATTTATGCTCAATTGGTGGGTAAGCCTGCTGAATTTAGGAAATAAGAATTTTGACTAAAAATCTTGATGTGAAGGAATTACCTTGATCATGATTTACGGTGATGATGTCATTTCGTCTGTCTCTGTTAATTACTTGGCTATCTAGTAACACAGGCTCAGACTATTTATATCATATGAAATCTACCCCTGGCAGAGTATACCAATAGCTTTAAAGGTGTTTCTATTTTCTAGCCACATGTTCTACTCTATCCTATGAAACTGTGTAGTTTAGGTTGATGGTTGCTTACATGTCTATCCAAACACAAGTGTATTTCATTGTACTGGTCAAACAAAGAAAATGCATTTCAGGTCTATTGAGATTGTGTGCTGTGTTGGCTAATTATGCCTAATTTTCAGCCTGCAGTTGTCTATCTGCTGCTCAAATTTGCTGTCCAATGGGTTGATGGGCAAATTATATACCTGGAGGCTCATGAAACTGTTGCTCTCATTGATTTTTGTATGAGTTCGCTTCGTGTGTATTCATTCCACAATATCGGCAAGGTAAAACTTTATGAGTGCTCTAATTTACTTAATTTTCTTTTAGATCTCTCTCATGGATGATGGGTGCATAGAGTGATTTTGAAACTTGCATGCCATATGTTATTAGACTTGCAATGTTGATGGTCGGTTTTGAGGGTGGTCAGGGTTTTAAGGAGATGGATTGTCCGGATTCCGAGGTTGTCCCAAGCCGGACTTCAAGGTTAGCGTTTAGAGGTTGTTCCAGGCGGATGTAGGAGATAAAGAAGGTGGTAGGTGAATGAAGGGGATAGAGTGTGAGGTTATAGATTTTGTGGATAAATATAGTCGGTAAATTTAGTTGATAGCTTAGCTGTTGTAAATAAAGTTGGGTTATTAATGTTATTTTGTGTAATTATGCAAATTCAATTGTTAAAAGGACCATATAAGTAATTCGCAGCAAAATATGCAAAATAAGGATATAGAAAGTTATGGGAAGAGCACCATGATTTGCCACAAAATGTAAGTGGGAAGAGGGTGAGCATCCGCAAAGGTGAGGTGCCTCATATGTTATCTCTCCTTTTCTCATTCGTCCACCTCATTTTCCACTAACTTTTTTATTTACCTTCCCCATTTCATAACTACATCTATGCAATAATGGGGTTCCCCAAAAATATTAATTATACACAAAAAATTTGGGAACCTCCCCATATGCACCAAAATGTTGTGTGCGCTTTTAGTTGGGAACCTCCTCTAAAAATAGAGGACCCCTAAATAAAGGGGAGGTGAGTGCAATAATGGGGTTGCCCATTAGATGAGAGAGAAGCTAAATGGGGAGGTAAAAAACATCCTTTGCGGATGCTCTAAAGGCATCACCATTTCACTTCTTCCCACCTAAATACAGGTATCTTTCCCTTAAATTTTGATTCTTGTATTTGGCTATGAGGCAATAATTATTTTGCTATGATAACATTAGATAATGAGTTAACTTATTGAGATTCCAATTGCAACGAACAAAACCAAACTACCTGCAGGCTGCATGGTTGCAAGAAAATGAAAGGCAAAGACAGCAGGTCCATAACAATTCAATGACAGGAGCACTAAGCCATTGCAGTCAATCTTATTCCATCTACTTCCATAGAATACGAAACAAGGAATATAGCATCTGCGTTGAACGGAACATAAAGACAAGTTGAACGGATTTAAGAAAACCATCAACTTGTTTTTACCTTTTTCATTCCCTGGTAGGAACCTAGTAAGTAAAGGTTTTTTATTCCTATTTCCTTGCTCAATGTACACATAATACATCAAACATAATGGTTATCAGGTGGTATCAGTATCTGAAATTCACCATACAGAATAATAGCCATAACTCAAGGAAGCAAGTCATTCTAACCTTCAAAGTAGTGAAGAAAAACTCGCCAGGAGCTAGTTGCAGAAAACGAACGCCTTGATCTTTGACTGGGGCTTCAAGAATCATGATCAAATCTTTAGAGAATGCAAAACATCCCAAGATAGCGGCTCCAACACCCAAAACTGAAACAAATATCCTCTGACGAAGTTCCTCAAGGTGATCGAAAATACTCATCTCTTGGTCATCAGGAAGCTCATCCTTACTAGGGTAAAGAAAGTCATAGATAGCTCCCTTTCCATCGTCTGGATTAACATTCTCTATTTCATCTGAGTGATGAGTTACTAAATTAGCTTTCATAGCAAGAACTCTACAATCTAACAAAGAACTAAACATGGTTCCTAAGAAAGAAAACAGTAACAATAGTACACTCTAATACTCAGAACAAAAGTAACAAGCAAAAGAAGATCATAGACGGTTCATACAATATCCACTATCCTGCTCGACATACTCGTCATATGTTACTGCACACAAGGACTCAACTCAAGAAAAACTTCCAATACATTCATCCTTAGCACAATTAAGGCTGCACCTTCACTTCCGTGCCATGCCATATTACACTAGTTAATTAACCAAAACTCAGTCAACCGTTTCTAAAGTAGCAAACATTGGAACTCCCTTCCATTCACCTTCAACCCCCCTTCCACAAAAAATTGTCATGGTATATACTTGGGAAAGACCATGAGACAATGCTATTGCAATTCGCAAAACAATATAATATGTATGCCAGCTTCTTCTAACAACCAAGATAATGCCTTTCTCGTGAATCCTATGTCCCACCCTTCAAAACACAATAAACTAACCTTATCGTCTTTCATGAAAAAATTTCACCTATAAGTGTTACCCAACAAGGTTAACATCAACATGTGGCATTTCAGTCATACTTAATAAGTTATTGCTAACCCTCAAATAGCCTACTCCATTCCCATATAGCACCTTTGAGGAAGAAGTCCATTTTCAATGGAATATGGAATTGCCAATGTTTTCGGAGTTCCCACCTCACCCCACATACATTATGTCCCCTATCCATATTCCATAGGAAGACTATTAGTAGAAATATCCTTGACAATAGAACTAAAGGGTGAAAGTTTCTCATGGTATTTGTATGAATCATCAGACTTGTCTGTAACGAAAGGTAAATTTGTTCACCATATAAAGTACCTTTGACTGACTGTGTGAGACCTAAACCTCACGTTCCCTTGCAATTTCGTAAATGAGACAACTTTTCATTTTTTAGAGAAATTAAGTATTGCTAAAGCAATGGAGGAGTGATAGATAACACTGAACCTTAGTAGCAAACATGTACAAGGAAGTTCAGTACGTTAACTAAATGTAATTGGAACACCCTTAGTTAAATGGACTCGCTTTTTTAGCCTAGAACGAAGCTAGGAAATTAACTCTATCCCAAAGATAATAACAACAATGCATATCCCTGGTAATAAACAGGATTCAATGGCGCTAGTTTCATTTAATTCCAGAGACAGACGTTTCTTCAAGCATAAAATACTCATCATATATTCATATCGTATTGCAACAAGGACTTGGGGAAGTTCTTATACAATCATCCTTTGCTCAATAACGGTCGCGCAAACACTTCTGCAACATGCCATTCTCACTGGTCAATCAGCCAAAACTCTGTCAAACTGTATCTAAATTTGCAAAGACTTGAACTCCCTTTCATCCGCATCCACCACCAACAGAAAACAGTCATGGCATATAATCGAGAAAGACAAGATAATCTTATCATAATTTGCAAAGCTATACAATACGTATGCCAGCTTCTTCTGACATCCAAGATAATGCCTTTCTCATAAACCCCACGTCCCACCAATTCTCCTCAAAAAACAATTAACGAACCTTATCGTCTTTCATGGCAAATTTTAACCAATAAGTGTTACCCAACAAGTTTAGAGTCTTAACATATTTTGGCATTTCAGCCATAAGGGCTACTGCCAAAATTCAAATAGCTTACTTCATCCTCATATATGACCTACAAATCCCCAAATTCACAATACCCAAATGAATTACATCAATTCCAAATTCACAGACAGCAAATTAAGCAAGAATTGCATCATGTTTAATCAGTCGCGGAACTAAGGGGGCTAACAGGGACACTCGCCCTCCTAGGATAATGAAAAATTTACTGCTGTTATCCGTTCATTTGTTTACCTCTTATATTCTTTGTGGCGGTTATTTTAATCGAATTAAACAAATGACTGGGACGGAGGAAAAACTTTTTAGTTAAAGTTTTCGAGTTTATTTTCTAGTTAACCTTACTTAAGTATCAGTTCGCCTCCTAACTACAAATTCTGGTTCCGCTACTGAATTTAACACAAATCAATACCCAATAATCCAAATTCAGCCAAACCCAGATAAAATACAATGAATTAAAATCAAAAAAAGAGAGAAATTTCATACTGGGTTTTTCCTCAATTGTAGAAGTGAGACCAAAACTGGTTTCTTTAGAATCATCAACTGCAAAACAAAGGGTTTTTCTTCTGCTGCTCAAGTAGTTTCTGGGAAGAGCAGAAGATGGTCTGAAGCGCGTCGTTTGGAGGATTTGAGGTAAGATACGAGGCGTAGAGGTGGGAGAGACAGGGTTGAAGGAAAAGCTGGTGCTACAATTGAGATGTGAGGAAGACATGAGAGAAGTTGCAGCACCACTCATGTTCATGTTCTTGATTCTCTACCCAGAAAATGAGAGATGTCCACAAAACTAACTACTCTAATCAAAGATTTTTTGTGTTTGTAATTGTGATTTTGTGTTTAGTTAGCTTGTTGATACAAGTACATAGTTGAAAAGTGGAGTTAAATTTGTGCGTTTGCTACTTAGAATTTCGGATAAGAATTAAGACACAAGTTACTCGGTATCGGTCATAATCGCGGATGCGGTATAATTTGCCTTTAATCGGCCATTACAGACGGATCGCGGGGAATCTCGTATCAGTAGAGTGAAATACGATACGTCTCAGCCGAAATTTTGAACGATGCCCGTATTTTATCTTGACCTTGATTTAGATCAGCGGATGTGTAAATGTGTTATTAGCGAAAAGAGTTGAATCTTAGTCATCATATTTCGATATATGGATTCGTATTGACTATCTTTGATATTTGAGTTCGTTGATTTAAATCAATCAGGATTCGATCTAAAGATCTCATCCTAGATTCATTAAAAAGTAAATAAAACTACTCGAACAGTAAAAACTAACTCGAAATTCAAATTAACTCAATCTATACTATAGATGGCATTGAATTTTGCAAAACTTATTACATAACCTAAATTGAAATGGAGAGGATCCATTTCCGAATTTTATGTTGTTATCAATTTATTTATTAGTCCATATATTTTTAATTTTAGATTGTTTGATTTTTTGCATGTAAATGAACTACAGAATTCACTCTCTAGCTTTAAATTGACTGTTGCTATAAAAGATGATTGGGAAAACTCCCACCTCTATTCAGCTGCAAGATGTCCCTACAAATGGATAAGCTGATACTCAACCGGAAAAATATACACCTAAGTTGTTAATGAACTCAACATTTAACAAAAATGGCATCTTGCTTGAATCCCTCAGTCCTCTGTATTAACAATACATCACCTAAAATAAGCAGTAACTTAAATTACTGTCCAACATTCTCAGCTTCCCTTAAGTTGGAAAATGGTGTAACAGCGAGAAGAAGACGGTTTACACGGTTGCAAGCCGGTCTAACCGATATTGAACCTGACCTCAATGAAGACCCTACAGACCGCTGGGCCACTCCCGGTGTCGCTCCTGTTAGTTTCCCTTCTTCTACCATTTATTTTCAGTAAATATGGCCTCGTTTTTATGTGGTATAATACTAATTTTCCCGGTAGGTTGGGGGTGTCCTAATATGCTCGTGTTTGCATACTTGTAGGAAGATTTTGAATATGGAGTGTATGATGGTCATCACACATACTTCGAAACCTCGGAGAAAGGTAAACAATTCTTGAAACAGAAAGATGGAAAATAAACAAGGATTTGATCCAAAATGACCATCAATGAAATTGTTTATTACAGGCACATTTTGGGGAGCAGTGGCTGATGAATATAATGCTATGGAACCACCTACTGGTTTTCAAGGTTCAATCTTATATTTTTCAGGACTTTAAAACGAGTCTTTTATGAGACGGTCTCACAAATCCTTGGTATATTCCCCTTCATCAGGGGTGGTTGAGGTTTAGACCGTCTCATATAAGTTTATGCAATCAAGTATTTTCCAATATCACAAAATGATGTTAAGATTGGGTTTGGTGTTTTCTGTGGCAGGAATTATTTCATGGCTCTTTCTGCCAGCTGTTGCTGCCGGGATGTATTTCAATGTTCCGGTAGGTACTAAGTCTACTGACCGCAATTAAGTTAATTAATTACTCCGTACTTAATATGCAGAGTTGCAGACTGAGCTTAGTTATGTTGTGAAAATGGTAGGGGGAGTATATATACATTGGAGCAGGTGTGTTTGTGATTGTATTTTGCATATTTGAGATGGTTAAACCAGATCAACCTCACAACTTTGAGCCCCAAATATATAACATGGAGAGGGGGGCTCGCGATAAGTTGATTTCCGACTACAATACTATGGACATCTGGGACTTCAATGAGAAATACGGAGATCTCTGGGATTTTACAGTCCAGCACGATGATGTCTTAAGGAGGTAGCTGTTGTCAGTCGTCAGGCAAAGGAATTCAACGTGTTTCGAGCATTACTCCAGCATCATCCGGCAAATAAGGTATTTTGTCTGTCTTTTGTTTCATTTTAAGCAAGCAAAAAAGGCTTTATAAGTTATAGAGGTCTGAATGTCTTTCTTCTATGCCTGTCAGGCGGACACATGAATGGAACTGATATGTGAAGGTGATCAGATCATGTTCCCTCGATCACTAGGCCACAATTATTACAGTCTCTTATATTTCATGTAACCGGAAGCTATCTTCTGGTGAATGATAATTCGATTTCTCTATATATATGTAGTCTGAATTTGTAAGCTGATAGTAACTGATCTTTACCGTCAACCTCAACAGTCTGTCTGTTTGGGATATACTACTCGTAAATGCTATGTACAGAACTGATTTTATGTAATTTCTTGAATGTCCTAATAGAAATTATTTTTTTGAATATGAGATACAGTCCTGCAAGGCTGCAACAACATTATCTCCGCACCACAGACAACCATTTCCATTTTGAACGCTGTGAATCTTAGATATACCATATTTTTCGCCAAGTTTCTGCAGGCTCTTAAGTTTTTCAAGCATATAGTCATCAATGTCAAAGCCAGTTTTGTGCCATTGTCGTCGAGCAGTGGCCATTTACCATACTGCACCTGTAAACTACTCAGAATAGTTTACAAACAAGGCACTTAGAAGCCAATAAGCACACACCAAACGAATAGTATTTGAAGTTTCCAAGTTGTATATTAACATTTGAAGAGCAATCTTCACCATGATTCTCTGACAGAATCAAGTACGAACTAATACAACTTATTACAAAACTTAGCACATATTTCATGCTATACTAAACATATCAGCATCCAAAGTACTGTACCTACAGAATTGCCGATATCATTGTACCTGACAGCTGACTCGATACTATTTTTACCTCGTGTTTTCTTTTTAAGTATTTATCCACACTATATATTTACTATGGAGTAATATTTATCCTGATTACATGGTTTTTCCATGCTGTGTAAACTTAATGACATACTTCAATTCACAGATATTATTATGATCATTATGATCATTATTATTATTATTATTAGCTTCTTAATTCAGTCTTCCCATCATTGAATTCATTATACCGCAACTGTGCTCAGAGGATTTTGACTTTGGTATCAGTGGAAGCGGCTACTCGAGCCTCAGTGGAAGCATGGCCTGCTCTTCCGGAGTGAGGGCATGACGAAAGTGGCAGCGATGACCATAAGGGCAAGTAACTCCAGCAAGGACCATACGACAGACTTCAGTCTTGTAGCGAGGGTGACGGATGACAGGGCGAAGTTCCTTGATCCCATGTGCAAATTGGCAATGATCTCCATAAGGGCAGCTCCCAGTATCCTGCCATTTGTTGCATAACTCAGTCTTAAACATCCCTTGATTGAAAACATCCATCTCTATTGTACCGTCTGTTTTGCCTCCTTGCACATATACCTTTTGCTACAGTTGGATGATAAATACAGAATTAGAATCATAGAGTTCCAGGATATAATTTTAATATGCATCACCAGGTAATGAGAAATTCCTTTGCATTGCATGATTATTGGTTATCCACTTATAATACAGAAAGTTTATGATTGCATTTTCGTTGATATTAACACCAATCAAAGGCTAAAATACTTCTGTTAAAGGCTGCAAAAAAAAAAATTACTTCAGTAGTTCAGTTAATAATGGCTGAAATGTAATGCAGTATATTGGTCTCAGGGATATTATACAGCAATACGACATTCTGATGACAGTTAACATCTGGCTGAACTCGTAAACATTCTCTCTGTACAATCTAATTATTAGGCCTAAATCATATGTAGGACTGCTAAGCTAGTATAAATACATCAAAATTGTAGTTAAATTATGGACGATAAGTCATAAAAGCGAGCCTATGTGAAATGGCCATCCTGAATAATGTTGTTCAACACTGATGGTACATTAGCATTACACAGTTTCATCGTAATGACATGGAAATAAGACACTCAGTCAACCAACGATTTGTAAATGACATCGATTTGTATCGGACCTACAATAATACCTCATTGCCAATCTGATCATATTGCCTCCACAACACCACAACCCCCACCACCATCACATCAATGAACAAATTCGATTGTAACTTCAACAAATTTTCAACATGCACATTCAATGCACAAAGAAACAACTACACCTCAAAATATTACTGTAGGTCTGTAGTGATTATAACTGATCATTAACTCTATCTAACATCAGAAAACCAACAATAAAGCAAACAAGTGAAAACTAAGTATCTTGCTCTTTAAGCAAACACACAAAATCGATATGTACGAAATTCCAAACATCAGCAATAAATAGTAGCAGCAAACTTACCGGACCAGAGACAGGACTAGTAGAGCGAGTTTTAGACGAACCACCATGCTTAGGCTTTGGCTTAGCCTCGGAAGAGCTTCCACTTGAGCCAGCTACACTCCCACTCCCAGGACTTATCTTCAGATAACCATTAGACCTGATAGAAATACTCTTAGGCAGACTGACTCTCCCTTCCTCAACCTCCTGCTGGCTTCTCTCATCACCAATCACACTTGTCGGACTATCCGAAATATTCTCAAACCCTTCCTCCAAGCCACCTCCACCAGTATTCGTTTCACTGCTTGATTTTCCACCAGTCAAGGGAAGATGATCAGAGTATGCTGCTTCTGTCTGGAGTGCAGCGGCTTCAAGGAGGAGGTTGATCTGTTGGCTGAGCTCATGGTTTGCCAGGCGGAGGTTGGTGTTCTCTTGTCGGAGAGTCTCAGCTTCCTTGAAGGTCTTTTTGAGCTGCGACAAGCATAATGAGAAGCGGTTGGTGAGGTCGCTGTGCTCAGACATGAGGCGGGAGAGGGAAGCCACTGCAGCGGCGGTGGTGGAGGTTGCACGTTGCTCGCTTGAGCTCCTGCTGAGAGGTGTTGGAGAAGCGCCAAAGCGGTCCGATTGGAAGAAGATTGAGGAGTACGGTGTTGAGGAGAACATATCCGAGAGTCCAGCGATTTGCGACATTCTCGACATGTTTGGCGGCATTGAAGAAGAAGAAGATATATCTTGCTGCATTTTCAGGTTTTTGCTGCAAAACGGATCAAAATCATCAATTTTAGGTTTTCTGCAATTTTCGAGAATTTGATCAACAAATACTACGACACACAGCAAAGACAGTTTGCGATTTAAAGAATTTGCAATTGAACAAAGTAGCATAAATAATTCATAAATTTTGTGAGAGATTACAAGAACGGTGCATAATTGAACAAGAGTTTTTTCTACTAAAATTAATCTACGACAACAAATTTCGCAGAATTTTTTTAAAAAATGCATTTCCTCACTGGATTGATTAGGAAAATTACTTTACATTAGGATTACTAGAATTTCCGGAACTATTTCATTGATCGTCAACAGTAGCTAAGTAATTTATACAGCGAAGTTTCGGATTTAACTAATATTACAGCGTAACAGAAAAATCACAAGCGAAACTAACCGAAACATGAAATCGCTGAAAAACAGAGAAGAAGCGAATCATTAATTGCATATCAGAGTTCGTTCGATCAACAACTAATTGAATTTCGATCAACAACAACGAAGAAGCGAATTGTTATGACAAATTCAAACGAAACGATCACTGTTCCGATCAACAACTAATTCAATACTACAGCACGATCAAAAACTAATTCGATGCTGCAGCATAACAGCAAATTCACAAGCGAATCTAAGAGAAATATGAAATCGCCGGAAAACAGAGAAAAATTAAATTATTGCATATCAGCGCATCACAGTTCTCATTCGAGCATAATCGTTACTAAAATTAAATCGAATTGATAACTGTTCCATTAACAGCTAATTCAATTTCGTAAAATCTAACTTACGTTATGTCACTACGATTTCTTAGGTCTAAACCTCAATATTCGTCGAATTCTCGCGGAAAAAACACAGAATTCAACTGAAATAATGTTCGCATTGAAGTATACATTTCGAATCATGAAAGAATCACAATTTCGACAGTGCAACAGAAATGAACTAAAAAAATTGAATT
>JAOWBH010168271.1:0-10794 GCA_028566215.1 Silene coronaria
ATCATTACCGATTAATGTTGATCAGTTGACAATAAAAGTAACTTCCCCTTGTGTATTCCAATCATGAGATTCAAATATGTGATCGCATTATTGTCGAAGACACATCCTCCAACATCAACAATTCAAAATAAACAACTTAGCTGTTCCCCGGCAACGGCGCTAAAATTTGATAGGTCGTCGCCAACCTATACAAAAATAATATACTCTAAACTTGGCTAACAAATAAATGTAGTATGTAGAGGGGTCAAACCACAGAGAGCGGTAGTTGTCTACAACAAAAAGGTATGAGTAGAAAGCTATCAAGGTCGATTAATCAAGTTGGTTGATTGATTGGATGATTTAACAAATATAACAATATAAATAAAGATATCTTGGGGATTCAGGTCACGTATGCGAAATAGATATGGTAGATGTTAACTAGAAATATGAAATAATGACACTTGCTTAGGTCTCACGACAACCATCTCTCGATCTTCTTATCAACCATAGAATTGATTCCAACGAACTCTCGTTATGGCTAGATCATTCTACTACATCATGCTTAGTCTAATTCAATTCTATGCCTCTCGACTTATAGAACGAATTAACAAATTTAACCAACGATTGTGATCAATAATCAAAGGCTAACATTACAAAAAAGCATGTGATAGAAGAAAATAAACATTACTACAACATTCTAGTCAACATTATGAATATCTTTCATTGCATGACTCCTCTCATCCTTAGACAATGAAACTACTCACTCATATTATAAATGAAACTAACAATGCTAGAAATGATAGAAATAGACATAACGAAAATGATAAATGGAAAACTATGATAGAATATGAAATGATTGCAAATGCTAAATTACTACAAAGAATATGAAAATATAAAATGATATAAAATGAAATGCTAATAATGAAATGATAATAACAAGATGATTGAAATACTAAACTAAACTAATATGTAAATGAAATACAAAATGAAATAGTAGAAGTAAATTTACCTAAATGAAGAACTTAGAACTTGAAATAGGAATAAGAATAATAATACTAAGAACAATGATAACCCAAAGAACTTGAACAAAATATGAATAACTTTAATATATGAGAAAATGTTGTGAATACAAAAGAGAAAGCTTAAGGAAATGTTACTGAAATAAACTAAGGAAATGAAAGGAATTGTTAGTAAAAAGATGATCTAAGAGTCACCCAAGATGCCTCAAATGGTCGTCAAAGGGGTTCCGTATATAGGCCCCTTGGAAGAAACGTAAAACCACTAAATGCATCAAACCCCGATCGGGGTTGCCAGCCCCGATCGGGGTCGCAAGAAGCCGAGTAAATATGCTTTTAATGGCACATTGGATACCATTCCAGATCCGAGGTTTGGCGACCCCAGTCTTCTAACCCCGATAGGGGTTGCATGTCAGAATCTTTCTTGCATTTATTCCCAATGTTTGAGTGTATGAAACCCCTAGCGATGTGTAAGATGAGCTTGGGGTTGGATCACTAGCTCCATTTCCACTTAGGCTTGATCTCTTCACTTTACATTCTATCATTTGCACTCTTTCATGCTCGAGACTTCTTATTCTTCCCCAATCGCTTTGCCATGACAATTGTTTGCTTCCATTAGCCTCATAATCTTTGGTGTTTACTTGATGTCGGGAAATATTAGCATAAAGCTTCATTTCCTACAAAATACATGAAATACAAGCAACAATCCTAGAATATAGAATTAGCTCACAAATACACTATCAATAGCGCAAAATACGATCAAAATCGAGCTAAAAGTGGGGGTTAAATCATATAAATAATCAACATATCACTTGTTGACGGGAAAGGCTATATCAAGCCGTGTAAGGGATAGATGCTGAAGGTTCCCTACAATGGCATGATATGATGTTTCATCTTTAATGGGTTGATCGTTTTGTCTTGTGAGAGAAGGATGAGCCAGCATTGGAGTTATAGAGGGTGAACAATCTTCCATGTTGTAGCGACTGAGAATGTCAGATACATATTTCGACTAGTTGAGATGTAAACCTATTGAAGTTAGTGTAACTTACATACCCAGGAAATAAGATAACGGGCCAAGATCTTTGAGCGAGAATCGGACTGAAATAGCTTGAATAAAATTAGTAACATCTGTTGGGTTCGGTCCTGTAATTATAATATCATCAACATAAACTAAAACAAATAAGCGGATGTTAGTTCGGTCACAAATAAATAGAGATGAGTCGGAAATAGAATTGCGGAATCCATAAGAAATTAAATAGTTTTTAAGCTCGGTATACCAACCCCTTGGGGCTTGTTTCAGGCCGTAGATGGCCTTGCTTAATTTACAAATATGATCGGGTTTATTTGGATCAGAGAAGCCTGGTAGTTGAATCATGTAGATTGCTTCAGTTAACGTTCCTTGGAGGAAGGCGTTATTAACATCTATTTGTCGCAACGACCAACCATTTGTGATGGCAAGGGAAAGGATTAGTCGAATTGTGGTGGGTTTAATGACGGGGCTGAAAGTTTCGGAGTAGTCAATGTCGGGGTGTTGATGAAAACCTTTCGCAACAAGGTGAGCTTTGTGTTGCTTGAGGCTGTCATCCGGGTTATACTTGAGACGAAAGACCCATTTACATCCGATAGCATTATGCGTTGAATCTGGAGGGATGAGGATCCAAGTGTTATTACGAATAAGGGCATCGTATTTGGTTTGCATAGCAGCTCGCCATAATGGGTCAAGAAGAGCCTGTTTGACGGTGTTGGGAGTGGTGTAGGTAACTAGAGAAACGGATAAATTGGCGTTTTTGGAGTATTTTGGATTTGGTTTTACGATGTTGTTGGAGAGTCGAGTATTGTGACGAGTGGAGGCAAGGGGTCTAGACATCTGATTTTGGGCAGATGTCATGGTAGTGTCAGGTGTGGGGATGGAAGTAGAAGCATCAGAGGTGGCAGGGGAGGTAGTAGTTGTGGCAGGGGAGGGCTCGGTTGTAGCAACAGCTACATGTGTAGGTGCGGGTAGGATGAGGACAGAGAAGGAACACCAGTCTAAGGGTGATATGGTAGCAGGAGTAGCGGAGAGTTTGAGTAGGATGATATAAGGGAAGTTATCATCAACAAAGCAGACATGTCGAGATGTATAGACTCGAGAGGAGATGGGGTCAAGACATAAATAAGCGCTTTGAGTTTGTGAATAGCCAATTAATAATCATTGTGTGGATCGTGGTTACAGTTTATGTGTCGTATAAGGTCATAGCCAAGGGAAGCACAGGCAAC
The DNA here is from genome assembly GCA_028566215.1 of Silene coronaria. Taxonomy (NCBI): domain Eukaryota; kingdom Viridiplantae; phylum Streptophyta; class Magnoliopsida; order Caryophyllales; family Caryophyllaceae; genus Silene; species Silene coronaria. Next base: position 3,252 of record JAOWBH010168271.1, read on the forward strand.
CAAAGCTATGGAGTTTGTGGATGTTGGGTTCTTGTTGGAATAGGGCGGAGTAAGAAGATTGGTTGTGGAGCATGGGAGTAGGTAGTCGATTGATAAAATAGGTAGTTGTGGTGAATGCATAGGGCCAGCGAGTAGTGGGTAATTGGGCGTGTGTAAGAAGAGATAGTCCAGTTTCAACGATGTGAGGGTGTCGTCGTTCGGCAAAACCATTATGTTCCGGGGTATGTGGGGGAGATGTTAGATGTGTAATTCCATTAATATTGAGATGATTAGTAAGCTTGACAAATTTCCCCCGTTATCAGAGTAAAATTGACGGATGGGTTTGTTAAAATATTTTTCAACAATTGCTCGAAATTTAATGAATGTATCAGCAGTGTCGGATTTTCGTTTAATGGGATAGAGCCATATATAGTGAGTGTAGTGATCGACAAATATAAGATAGTATTTGTATGAGTCGGGAGAAGTAATTGGTGGGGTCCAAACATCGGAGAATATAAGATCAAGAGGGGCATGCGAGACAAGACTTGAAATGCCAAAAGCTAATTTATGGCTTTTTTGCAGGAATCGGAAATAGGAATGCGTAATTGAAATTTGGAATTAAAAAGCTGCAATATTTTATTCGACGGGTGGCCAAGACGGTGGTACCATGAAGTAGAGCCGGGCTTGAGACAGAGAGGGGCACTACACGTAGGTTCCATCAATGAAGAGCCCTTGAAGAAGAACCGCTTCCGTCAGGGTGTCCTTAATAAGAAAAGAAGACGGTAAGAAAACGGCATAGGCATTATTGTCATAGCAAAACTGATATACTGAGAATAGTTTTCTAGATATTTTTGGGACAACGACGACATTATTAAAATAAAGAGACCGAGAGTGAGAGGGGAATGAAAAAGAACTAGTGTGTGTTATCTGGAGCGGGGAGCCATCATCTATGAAGAGATCATCAGGCCCTTCATATGGTGAATGCAGAGATAGGGTGTTGAGATCATCGGTAATATGGTGTGATGCTCCGCTGTCAACGACCCATGATTTCGGAGGGTGATTGGACTAGTGAATGGCTGTGTTGGCTTGTGGTTGCGGTCCACGAGGCTGGCGAGTTGGAAAAATGACATTCGGGTGTCGCTCTGCAAGTTGACGACAGGAAGAGGCAACATGTCCAACTTCATCACAAAAGTGACATCGTCCCTTGTACGGTTTGAAATATCCTGAGGAATTGGTATTATTTGCAGCATGTTTGGGCGTGTAGATGAAGGAACGATTTTGGTTGTTGGAGCGATGCTGGTATTTGGAGCGATTCTGGTACGTGGCTGCATTGGCGGATGGGGAAAAGACAGTGGGGGCAGGTGGGTTTTTGAGACGGAGCTCCTATTGTATCAGCTTCTCATGGAGATCTTCAAAGGAGATAGAGGTGTCTCTTGCACGGACAATCTCTATGACGGAGCGATACTTGTCATAATTCAAGCCATTCAGTATTTTGGTGATGATATCGTCAACATCCATGGGATGTTCAAGTTGTGCTAGATCGTCAGTGCACGACTTTATGGCCGTCATATATTCCGTGATAGTCATATTGTCGGTATGGGAAATGTTGTCAAGGCGATCCTTGATCTGAAGGCGATGACCAGGGGATGAATTGGCAAATGTCCGATTGAGAGTGGACCAAACATCATGGGCAGTGGGGTCATTGACAATCAGCGCAACTATTGGGGAGGCAAGGGTACCGGCAAAAGCGCCAAGAATGAGTTGGTCTTGCCTATATCATGTAGCAAAAGCTGGATTGGCTTGAATGGTGTGTTGGATTGCGGGTGCGACGGGATCAACGGTGATCGTTTTGGGTGGTGCAGGGGCAGTGCAGTCTAGGAAGGAGGAAAGTTCGAGCCCGTTCATGATTGCTCGGACTTGTAACCTCCATTGAAGGAAAGTGATGGAATCTTTGAGTTGAATGCAGTTTGCGAATGTGACAATAGTCAGCGGGTGGGTTGGGTCGTTGGCATTGGCAAGTTGGTTGGTCGGAGGACAAAGATTGAACCGGGGCAGACGGGTGGAGACGAGCGGTTGAATTTTTCGGCGATCGTGAGCATCTTATTTGATCTGATACCATGTAAAGAATTAGAAGCTTAATAATATTATTCATTACAAAGTTTACATTATATAGGGATGAATACAAGTGTCAAAAGAATAAAGATTACACAATATGTTCCTAAATTATACAATCAATATAATCAATTAGTGAGAAGAATAAGGAGGAGAGATCACTGATTGATGGCAATCAATTAGCGCTGATTTCGGATGATATGGAGAGAATAGTTGCCTGATTTGGTGACTTGTCTGATTTAGTCTTATCAAGGCTACGGCAAATTAGATTATTACAATTATCACCTTGGAAAAGAGTTTGGTCGCGTTATTGACTGAGTTGATTCTCAATTCATTATTCATCAATTCCCAAATTCTACTATGTCCGATTTAAATTCTTAAATCAGGCTAACCTTTATTTCTGCATTATTGCGTTAATCCGAACTTGAACTGAGATGTTTGCATTTTGTAAGGTTCTTCTCGGGAGGGAAGTGGAAACAACAACCGCGATTTCAATGTCATGAGCTTCATCAACTTGCATTTGAGATGCCGATGGTTAGTTTCCCTCATATTATGGAGTAAGAGAATTTACGTCGTGCGAATACTCATATAGCAGAGCAAGTGATGCCTACAATGGGACTGGCGTTACTAGCACTCAGCATCCAGAACATATATCAACTCAAATTCTCTTAAAGGTCCACTGTCAACGAGAAGCCCGTCAAAATAACAAACGGCGTAGCCGTTGTTCTTCTATTGTATGGGCTTTTAATTCCCATACGTGCCGGAGGGCGCATTGCCATGATCCTTGGATTCATTCTTGTATCGGGATCCGCGGTAGCCATTGCCTTTAATTAGGTAGTTATGACATGATGCATACACAAATACAGAGGCTTAGTACAATATGTTCATACTGATAGTTAACTTGTAGATGAATATGCTCACACGTATAGTATTTAGTTAGCAAGGGATTCTTGATAATTAGCTTTTAGATAGGATTACACATGTAAATAGAAAAGAGGCATGAATATACTACATATTCAGTTGTAAATCATCTTAGAAGAAAGCAAGTTAATTGTACAATTATTGTAAATATTAGTAAAACGCAACCATAACCCATACATATGTTCGTGTTTATTTGGCATGATATGATTTGATCTTGAGTTATTATATGACTTGTTAAAATGTTTTTACATTGAGTTCGGATAGAGGATAGTCTTATTACTTCCTCCGTCTCAATAACTTATTTGCTTACGTTTATTTTTTGTAAGATATATTTTAATCAAACGTCATAAGTAATTGTGAAGGAGAAAATACAGTAGAAGGGGCCAGAGAAAAGGATAACCAATCTCATCTTCCCTTCAAATCCTTTTTACAATGTGATTTCTGGGGATGCTTATATCAGTTTATTTGATTAAATTGAAGGATGACCGAATTACATAATTTACATGTCACAAGCGTAGTACACAAACATTTGATTATCTTTGTGAAAATGTGTGAATAACAACAGAGTTTAAGGTGACATTATCGAAATAACCATGCATAAATATGAAAATAATACTCCGTATTTAGTTATATGCAGTTAGTTAAGTTGTATATACCTCAAATAATAATCTGTAATTCTAGCTGACATTGGCATTATATATTTCGTTGTATTTTTTTGTTTCAATTATTTGTTGAGCACTTTGACAAAAGTTTTAAGATTTAGTGGATCTTTTTGTATGGTAGGATGTTGTAGGTATGTAGCATAAAGTTGCATATCAAGTGTGTTTCAATTGTTATTCATCTATGGTAAATTGGTAATGAAAACTCTCACTCTTTCTATATATAAGGAGGGAGATGATAATGACTCGATTCTTTCGATTTTCAAAGAAAATTAGAGTAATAATTTAATCGCATGACAAAATCTTGGGAGTAAATACAAGAGCACGGGTGCATGATACTTGACTTATAATTTAAGACTAAGTGATAAGTGATAAGTGATATGTGATATGTGATAAGTGATAAGTGATAAGTGATAAGCAATTTGTGACTAGTTTGGGAAAGCAGTGAATAGCTGATGTAGGGAGAGGGATTAAATATGTGGTTTGTAGTTCAACCACGTGTTTTTTTTTATTACTTTTGGTTAATATTCAAATTACAATGCTAACTCGATTACTTGTTCGAGATTAAAATATTTAACATATACTGTAGTTTTTTTTCTATAATTGAAATATTTTTATAAATTTATAAACTTAAAATTAAGTTACATGTAATTTAATTGTAATTCAAACAGTTGGAGATAAGCTGATAAGGTTTGGTAGGGTAGAGTAGTAGAAGGTGTGTGAAATTATTGAAAGATTGGAAGGAGAGAAATGATTGGGTTGATAACCTAGGTCGTGACCTTCTGTATAAAACGGTAAAACTGGGTCATAATAAATAAGATAAGATTCAGAGTAAAAACTGGGTGAAAATAAATAAAATGAGATTAAGAGTAAAAACTAGGTGAAAATAAATAAGATGAGATTAAGAGTAAAAATTAGATCACGTCCTAATTAAGGCGACTTTGCTACATGGGGTGGTTTACAAGATGAGTCATCTGTAGTTTGTAGACCTGTACTCGGGCTGGGCTGGCCATGAGCCGGGCCAGGTCAGGGGGGAGGGCAGGGCTTGGCCGGGCTGGGATATGCTTGACCTGCGCCAGGGCCTGAGGCGGGCTTAACCTATTTTATTTTATTTTTTCTAAAATGGACGGGCCGAACCGGGGAAAATGGGACCTGGGCTAGGTCAGGGATGGGAGGTGGGCTAGGCGGGCCGGGCCGTGCTTTACAGGACTGTGTCTAGAAAGAGCCCGAAGGCCACGCCGGTCGGGCCAGCCCTTGCTGATGGCCAGCTCTAGTTATTTGTAACAAAAAGGGTGTAAGGTCCATATAATCACTAGTATTACAAAAAAGGCATGATTGCTTAGCTGTTATTCAAATGAGACTACAAATAATTCTTCCTAAGACGACAATAAAATGTACTCGTAGATTATATCCAATTGTACGAACAAACATTTTCATGAAAAATCGTATAATCTTAATTAGATTTATGTTAGATTGAGCTATATTAATATTAAGTAATTTAGTACGATGATTTAAACACACGATAAATCTCACTCAACTCTTGTTAATAGCCACAAATTATATCTTAAACATGATAACTCTAATCAAAGATAAATAGCTAATTTCGTTACCGATTCAACCAATCAGATAGCTAATAATGATATGCTCGGAATGGGGACACGGCAGTTACTTATAATAGACTAACATGCTTTTGCATATGATTTCACTTTTATGTGTGAAGGGTATTTTGATTTAAGGTTAACAAATAATTACGATTGAAGGAGTATATTTAGATTTGTTACATTTTACCCATGTACAATAAGAATAATTAGTGAAATATAATTTTGTACACTTCAAATTTTATTCACTCTATCCTAGTTATTTGTTCACCTTTTTTTAGTCTTTGTGAGTAATACTCTAATTAAGGGTATAAAAGTATGTTTTTTTATTAAAAGAGTATGTAAACAAATACACCAAAAAAAAAAACATACGGAAAGAAAACGCGAGAGCAAACAAATCACTTGATTATTAGTTCATTTGCCTTGTTCATTTTCACATTTCAAGTAAATTATTTTTCTTTTTAAAATATAGAGAAACATTGTACGGAGTTTACTACGCATGAAGGACCTGAAATATGCACTTCGATAGCTATAAGGACTCCAATTAATTTTTGAGAGCTTTAAGGACCTGAGATTAACGTCCGTCCAAAATTCCGTTAAAAGTTTAAAGCTAGTGAAGACTGAAGATACCATGCTGTAAATGTTTCAGGCCAGAACTTTGGCTAGCAAAAAGACAACAGTGGGCCCTTAAATTTTAGGAGTATCAATGTATCATCTATTGTATTTATCATTTATTACCTCTGATTAATAAACTTTGCAAAAGCAACCAGATAAAAAAAGGTTAACCCGAGACTTAAAATTGACCCGAACTATAACCTGAATGTGTAATCCGTTACGCTTGACCCGAAACATATCCGACCAACAAACCCGAAACCCAAAATAACACGACCCTACCCAATTAACCCGAAATTAACGAGAGACCCAAACTAACCCGCCCGAATTGGCCCAACCCGAACCCGAACCTCGTTTTCCAGGTCCGGTCTTAATATTTCTTTTTTATGTTTATTGCAACAAATGATATTTTTTTGTAACACACATTATCAATTTGTAAGTAAATGTAAAAATCTCAAACATTTTTTACTCCCTCATTTTTTTTTGTGACTCGGAAATTCGGTCTTTTGTGACTTTGTGTTTTCTTTTTTAATATTTTCTTTAAAGAAAAGAACCGGAAATTGTTTACCGAGTTTCAAATTTTGATTATACTATCCAATAGGTTTTTAGAAACTATAACGAATTTACTTACATTGAACCAATTCGGAAAGTTAGGATAAAGATATGTTAATAATTAATTTTGATGGTGAACAACATTGAACCTAACTCGAATAATATGAACCGTATCATAGGAGCTTTTAATGAACTCGGCTAAAATAATTTCCATACGCATGTTTGGGTGTAGACATGACAAAGTTGACCCAACCTGATAAGGCTTACCTGAGACCCAAAATATAACCAGAAATGTATTACCCAAAAGTGACCCCCACCTAAAGTGACCCAACTTAAGTGACCCTAATTGCCCGATTGACCAAAAATTACCTAATTAAATCAAAATCAAGACTCGAAATGGCTTAATTAAGTCAAAATGATGACCCAAAATGGCCCATACGACGCGACCTTTGACCCGACCCAAGATGACCCGACCCGAAAGTCACCCGCTAAGTTGACCCAATAACGACCGACCCGATGTGACCTGACCCGAACCCAACCCGTATGACCTATTTGCCAAGTCTAATTAAGTGGGAACGACATCAAAATAATTTGTAAATTATTTTACAATATTCTTTAATTTGATCCAAGATTTGATAGGTAATTTCCCATCCCTCTTTCGTTGGTTCTTTAAGGTTTCATACCATAGGGAAGCATAACCTTTAAGCTTTTAAATGGCAATTTTGAAAGACTTTAAATCCGAATAGCTTTTTATCTCAAAGACTCTTTCTATGGTCCTAAACCAATCTAAAAGGTCTTCGGGGTTTAGACTACCATGGAAATCAGGGATTTCTACCTTGACATCTTTGTGAAGGTCTTCTTGGTAAGATTCGTTTATGGACACATCCGACCCGGAGTAGTACTCGCCTTCTTGCATGTCGTGGGGACGCCCTCGTCCCATGAATCCTCGTGCTCTACCCCTCCCTCGTGGGCCTCGGCCTCCTCCAAAAGGGGGTGGTGTGTGGACCGTGTGGTTCTCAAGGGATGTTAACAATTGCTCGAACTTCTCCGAAAGTTGAGTCATGTGGTTCTCAATTCCGGTTAACCTCTCTTCACTCATGGTTGATATTG
>JAOWBH010168282.1:0-10794 GCA_028566215.1 Silene coronaria
TCATATTTTCACTCATTTCTCTCCTAACTTACTCCTTATGTTTGGAGAAAGCACCCACCCTCTAATCACCCTCCATATCTTCCACAAAATTAGAAAAACAATCACACATTTTTCTCTCCTTTTTTAAACAAAATTGAGTCAATCATGTACTCACCCCCTCACTCCGTATCTATACATTTGCTACCTCTCTAAGCCAGTTATCATACCTTCTCACCAACCCTTAGACGAGTCATCTAAACCCTAGAGCGCTCCCATTTCCCATTCTCTATATAAACACATTTCCCTCACCTAACAAGGGACATGACTTTACCCTCAAAAATTATTTAGCATTTGGCCTCTCGTTATTCCCGAAAAATACTCTCTCATACTCACCTCATGCCCAGAAATTAAGCATAAGATTCACACAAAATATTAGACGAACATTAGATCAAAGTTATGCTCTCTTTTTCGTGTTTTCTCAAGTACTATACATCATTTGTTCTTGCTCTTTTATCTTTGTTTTAAATCATTTATTTTTCAAACTTATTGTGATAATATGAAAATGCAGAACCTCAAAATTCCAGAACATCTTTTAAAACTGAATTCGAGTAAGAACCGAAGTCATAATCATCTTTTGAAAAGTGCTACACGGAGTGCATTATACTCGTGAATTACTTAGTTTGTTTTCGAGTTTGTTTTCTCAATTGTTTCAAAAATCGATTTGTTTGAAGACCGTCAAAGACGTACCTTCTAGCAATGCTTGCGTAAAGCGGTGTCCAAATCTACATGTAAGTTGAAGGTGCCAAAAATCTCGTCTCTTCTCTTCTCTCATTCAATTCGGCCTTATGGCCTTTTATTTAGCTCTTTTTTGCGTTATTTGCTAACTACCGTCTCATTACTAACGTATGATGATTATTATGTTGTTGGGATTAATTGTTGTTTAGGATTAGAAGTTTATGATTATAACATGTTTAGGATTTCTAATATATTTAATTTTATAATTACTTCATTAAGATCGTTAGCATGTTTTAATTCAATCATTAAATAGTATGTCTAAACCGCATGATAAATTCCCGACCTTTGTCTCATGTGACATGGTTTCTTAGGCTGTTCTAGGGTCAAAAGTTTGATTTTCATTCCGACATGATAATATGTTTAGCATATTGGTTCGACTTATTACATTTTTATGTCGTATATGCATCATATTTGCATCGTTTAATGTTTAAATCGACTACATATCACTTGGCCTAATTAATAAGTAGAAAACATGTTAATTGAACTAGACATTCATTTATAGGTCATACATAACTTTCACTTAGGTTGTCTAAATGAATTTCTTTTCAAAATTTAAATGAATTAATCTTTCTATGACAATCTTCTTGCTAGTTTGGAATGCGCATGCTTAGCATCGATTACTAGAATAGCCAATTTGTGAACACCTATGGACCAAGCTTGACCGTGTAGCGGTCACGACTGTAATACCCCATATTTTAGGAATTCGTAATAATTATTTAACGATAAAAAATGTGAATTTCATTAATAATAAAATTATAAGTTATGTCGGGAATAATAAATAATATACGATGAGAGATAATAATAGAGTAGTAATAATAATGATTACCAGCAGAAATAAAAATAATAATATAATAATAAGATATAATATGAATATATTTGGTCGACCGTTTTCTAGTATTTTCCAAATTCAACCGTACTACTATAAATACAAAGTTAGGGGAGATTCAATATACTTTGGCTATTCGTAAATATCACACAAACTGATTGGGCAAAAGGTAATTCAATAATCGATTTAATTATTTATATTCAATATAGTAGACGTTGATATCCTTTGACCGGCCCTATACCTGACCTTTTGTCACCTTGACTCACCCTTCGACCGTCGTTCATGGTGACCATGGTGGTTTGACCACCGTTGACTGGGGATTAGAGGTTAGTTCATACCCGTTTTCTACTGCTTGTACCCGTCTATTTTGACTCAGTTTAAGGGGCAGGTTTGGGTCGATTATTGGTCAGGGTTGTTGGGGTTATTGAGTCGACCAAGGTAGGCTATAGTAGGGTGGTAGTTGTGGCTGTTAGAGGAGGTTAAACACGGTTTCAAATGGGTGTTCATGTCGAGTCAGTAATTTTCGTAGAGAGTTTAGGTCTTCGAATAAGGGTCAGGTTTTAGGTTAATGGAGTCGGGTTTAGGGTCAACGATGTTGGTGGTATGTCACGTGGTCAGGGAGGGTGTCAAGTGTGCTTCATTGTGGCTGTTGGGACAGTTTTCTAACCAACAATCAAAAGGTTTGTAATTTCGGGTTGCGATATGAACAGGAGGATAGTGAGTGGTGTCTAACGATCGTGGTGGTTTCCTGGTGGATGGTGGTGAACATGAGGTTGTATTTAGGGTGTTTTGTGCTCGATTTTCGTGGGAAGTGACTGGTTGTTGTAGCGGGTTTAGAACGACTTTAGGCTGACCTGGTTTGGCGAAACAAAATGGGTATAGGCGAAGGTGGCTAGCCAAGGTTGATGTCAAGCGTGGCGAGGGGGGTGGTGGCTGAGTTGGCTGGTGGTTGTGCTTGGCGTTGTGAGGGTGGAGATAGTTGTTACGTGGGAAAAGGGGATTGTTAGCAATGGGATTGGTTGGGTTTTGTTTTTTTATTTTGGGTCGAGTTATTTTATTACCTAATCAGGTTTGTGCTAAACCGCGTTATAATTATAACGAGAAATTAAAAGGGTGATTATAATGGTTAATAATCGTAGCTATTAGTTATTAAGACGGATTTAATTAATTACTTTATATAATTTATGAAATTAGTTTAGATTATGATTATGTGAATAATTATTTATTTAGGTGACGGTTTTGTGGAGGAGTTCGGTAATTGGATCGCTTAGCTTGTTTTTTGGTTGGATTGCTGAAGAGGTAGGAAACTACTCAATCGAATATTATTTCATTGTCTTATTTCTTGTTTGGTATGATGCGTTAATGGAGTGGATGCAGAGTAATTGATTATTTTGCTGTGTTATTATTTATTGGTTTGATTACATTGGTTTGATTATATTGTTTAGATGATTATTATTATTGATTTTTGTGGAGTTGGAATTATGATTCGGCATGAGATGGGGATGCGTTTTGTGTAGGCCAGGCACAAGGATGTGGACGGGCCGTGAACCTGAGCTGGGGCTGTGTGTCCAGACCGTGTGTCTCTGGAGTGGACTGTGTGTCCCGAAATGGTTGTGTGGACAATGTGTCCGAAGTGGTTAAGTAGACTGTGTGTCCGAGATGGCTGTATGCCGAGAATTGATAAAAGATATGGAATTGTTTGTTTAATAATCGGTTATGGCGAGTTTATTTGATATTATTCATTGTTTAGTTTTATAATCATTCGCTGGGTTGACCGTGTATTCTCTAAACACCTGTGATGAACCAATTATTAGGGTGCAAATTAACTGACATGTATTTGAGATAGCAAACTTGGGAGCTGGTAGCTTGTGAGGATTGGCATTGACTAGAGTCTTAGATCACTTAGTTTATTAATTAGTCAAACTTCTATTTATATTTATTCATTTAATTCAGATGCGGTAGAAATTGTAATTTAAGTTATTCATTAAGTTACTAATTAAGTTATTCAGTTTGTAAATTTGTAATAAGGTCACTATTATTTAAATTTATTTAAACTACTGTTGGTTTTTACTTTGTTATTCACAGTCTCGGTAAACCGAAATAGTAACAGCTCTATTTATCCCAGAATGTCTTGCTAAAGGCTCTTAGATAAATGGAGCTGTTACAAAGAGATATTAGAGCGAATGATCCTCGGGCCTAACCAATAAACAATAATGAATTTAGGTGTGTCTAAATAAAATGAACACGGGGGGAAACTGTTAGGAGCCCCTTATGCTTGGGTGAGTTGGCCCCTCATTCTAAACCCCTGACCCTCTCAATTTCGAACCGGTCACCTCGAGAATGATTAATAGGGGAATGAGATAGATAAAATAGTATGTTATTTATTTAAGGGTCAACGTTTGTTGCCTTAGTACGAAATTTTAATCTAAATATAATAATGAGAATCAACGTAACGTAAGAATTGCCGGATGGAAAAGTTTGGCCTAGGGCCATGAGAAACAAGAGAAAGATAGGATGATATTGATGCATATTATTGGATGGGTATGAAATGTTTGATATTAGTTATTCAAGTAATTATAATGGGAACGCGAATGAGGATTGTGTTATAATTTACTAATATTTGAATGTATGAAATATATGATATGAGTTAGAATTTCATGTCTAGTGATATGCGGTATATGCTACCCCGAAACCATGCTAGATAATTGTAATTAGCTTTAAGTATGCAAAATTGGTTGATAGATGAATTTTGAGAAATTATATTTTGTAAGCATTGAAGATACTCATAGCATTTAAATAATGTAATTGTTAGGAAACTTCAGGACGAAGTTTATTTTTAGGGAGGTATAATGTGATACAAGTTGAGTTTGAATTTATACGATTAGTTTATTTATGCTTTATAATATTGGTTAGTAATGATAGTATTTTTAATTAGCATGTTGGTGTCGACTTTAAGTAGGATGGGTGAAATTCGGGAGGAAGTTCTTTTTAAGGAGGGAAGACTGTAATACCCCATATTTCAGGAATTCGTAATAGTTGGTTAACGATAAAAATGTGAATTTCAATAATAATAAAATTATATGTTATGTCGGGAATAATAAATAATATAATAGTAATAATAGTGATTACCAACTGAAATAATAAATAATAATAAGATATAATACGAATATATTTGATAGACCGTTTTCTAGTAGTTTTCAAATTCTTCAACCGTACTACGATAAATACAAAGTTAGGGGAGATTCTATATACATTGGCCAATCGTAAATATCACATAAACTGATAGTGGAGAGATTAAGAGGGAAAAGTAGATCTGAGCTACAATAATTCCGTTTCAAGGCAAAAGGTAATTCAATAATCGATTTACTTATTTATATTCAATATAGTAGACGTTGTCCTCCTTTGACCGACGCTATACTGACCTAGGACACCGTGACTCAACCTTCGACCGTCGTTCAAGATGACCATGGTGGACCACCAATGACTTGAGTTTAAGGGTTAGTTTGTGCCTGTTTTCTACTGCTTGTACCCGTCTGATTTGACTCAGTTTATGTGGCAGGTTTGGATCGATTATGAGTCAGGGTTGTTGGGGTTGTTGAGTCGACCAAGGTTGGCTGTAGTAGGTTGGTAGTTGTGGTGGTTAGAGGCGGTTAAACACTGTTTCAGATGGGTGTTCATGTCAAGTATGTAATTTTCATAGAGAGTTTAAGGCTTCGAATTAGGGTCTGATTTTGGGTTAATGGAGTCGGGTTTAGTGTCGATGGTGTTAGTGGTTACGTTAGGTGGTCGAGAGGGTGTCGAGTGTGCTTCATGGCGGCTGTAGGGACGGTTTTCTAACCAACGATCAAAAGGTTTGTAGTTTCGGGTTGCGATATGAACAGGAGGATTAGGGCTGTGATTTTGGGGCTGGGTTTGGACTGGTGGTGATGATGAGTGGTGTCTGACGATCGTGGTGGTTGTCTGGTTGAGGGTGGTGAACATGGGGTTGTGTTTGGGGTGTTTTGTGCTCGGTTTTCTTGGGAAATGAGTGGTTGTTGTAGGTGGTTTAGGACGACTAAAGGCTAGCCTGGTTGGGCGACCTAATGTGGGTGTTTGCGGTGGTGGTTGGCAAAGGTTAATCTCAGGCGTGGCGAGGGGCATGTTGGCTGAGTTGGCTGGTGGTTGTGCTTGGCGTTGTGATGGGTGGAGATAGTTGTTACGTGGGAAAAGGTGATTGTTAGTAATGGGATTGGTTGGGTTTTGTTTATTATTTTGAGTTGGGTTATTTTATAACCGAGTCGGGTTTGTGATAAACCGCATTGTAATTATAACGAGAAATTAAAAGGGTGATTATAATGGTTAATAATTGTAGTTATTAGTTGTTTAGACGGATTTAATTAATTACTTTATATACTTTATGAAATTAGTTTAGATTATGAATATGTGAATAGATATTTACTTAGGTGACGGTTTTGTTGAGGAGTTCAGTAATTGGACCGCTTAGCTTGTTATTTTGTTGGATTGCTGAAAAAGTAAGAAACCACTCAATCGAATATTATTTTATTGGCTTATTCCTTGCTTGGCATTATTCGTTAATGGATTTGATGCAGAGTAATGGATTATTTTGCTGAGTTATTATTTATTGGTTTGATTACTTTGGTTTTATTATATTGTTGAGGTGATTATTATTATTGATTGTTGTGGACTTGGAATTATGATTCGGAATGAGATGGGATGAATTTTGTGTAGGCCAGGCACGAGGATGTGGAAGGGTCGTGGACCTGAGGCGGGACTGTATGTCCAGACTGTGTGTCTCTGGAGTCGACTGTGTGTCCCGAAGTGGTTGCGGACTGTGTGTCCGAAGTGATTAAGTGGGCTGTGTGTCCGAGATGGTTGTGTGCCGAGAATTGATAAAAGATATGGAATCGTTTATTTAATAATCGGTTACTGCGAGTTTATTTGATATTATTCAATGTTTAGTTTTCTACTCAACCGCCGAGTTGACCGTGTATTCTCTAAACACCTGTGATGAACCAATTATTGGGGAGCAGATTGACTGACAAGTATTTGAGATAGCAGACTTGGGAGTTGGTAGCTTGTGAGGATTGGCGTGGACTAGAGTCTTAGATCACTTAGTTTATTTATTAGTTAAACTTTAATTATTTATATTTATTCATTTAATTCCGCTGCGGTAGAAATTGTTGTATAAGTTATTCTTTAAGTTACTAGTTAAGTTATTTAGTTTCTAAATTTGTAATAAGGCCACTATTATTTAAATTTATTTAATGTATTGTTAGTTGTTTTTACTTGGTTATTCACTGTGTCGGGAAACCGAGATGCTAACAACTCTATTTATCCAAGAATGTCTTGCTAAAAGCTATTAGATAAATGACGGTGTTACAAAGTGGTATCAGAGCGAACGATCCTCAGGCCTAACGATTGAACAATAATAAATTTAGGTGTGTCTAAATAAAATGAACACGGTGAGAACTGTTAGAAGCCCTTTAGGCTTTGGTGAGTTGGCCCCTCATTCCAAACCCCTAGCCCTCTCAGTTTTGAACCGGTCACCTCGAGAAAGATTAAAAGGGAAGTGAGATGGATAAAATAGAATGTTATTTATTTCAGGGTCAATGTTTGTTGCCTTAGTATGAAGTTTAAATCTTAATATAATAATGAGAATGAAGGTAAGAATTGCGTGATGGAAAAGTTTGGCCTAGGGCCCTGAGAAATAATAGAAAGATATGATGATATTGATGCATATTATTGGATAGTTACGAAATGTTTGATATTAGTTATTCAAGTAATTATAATGGGAACACGAATGAGGATTGTGTTATAATATACTGATTTTTGAATGTATGAAATATATGATATGAGTTAGAATTTCATGTTTAGTGATATGCAGTATGTGCTACCTCGAAACCATGCAAGATAATTGTAATTAGCTTAAAGTATGCAAGATTGATTGATAGATGAATTTGGAGAGCTTATATTTTGTGAGCATTGAAGATACTCAGAGCATTTAAATAATGTAATTGTTAGGAAAGTTCTGGAGGAAGTTTTTTTTTTTTGGGGGTATAATGTGATACAACTTAAGTTTGAGTTTTATTAAGTTGAGTTTATAAGATTGGTTTATTTATGCTTAATAATATTGGTTAGTAATGATAGCATTTCTTATTAGCATGTTGGTGTCGACTTTAAGTACAATGGGTGAAATTCAGGAGGAAGTTCTTTTTAAGGAGGGAAGACTGTAACACCCCATATTTTAAGAATTCGTAATAGATGGTTAACGATAAAAAATACGAATATCAATAATAATAAAATTATAAGTTATGTCGGGAATAATAAATAATATAATAGTAATAATAGTGATTACCAGCTGAAATAATAAATAATAATATAATAATAAGATAGAATATGAATATATTTGATAGACCGTTTTCTAGTAGTTTCCAAATTCTTCAACCGTACTAAGATAAATACAAAGTTAGGGGAGATTCTATATACATTGGCCATTCGTAAATATCACATAAATTGATAGTGGAGAGATTAAAAGGGAAAAGTAGATCTGAGCTACAATAATTCCGTTTCAAGGCAAAAGGTAATTCAATAATCGATTTACTTATTTATATTCAATATAGTAGACGTTGTCCTCCTTTGACCGACGCTATACTGACCTAGGACACCGTGACTCAACCTTCGACCGTCGTTCAAGATGACCATGGTGGACCACCAATGACTTGAGTTTAAGGGTTAGTTTGTGCCTGTTTTCTACTGCTTGTACCCGTCTGATTTGACTCAGTTTATGTGGCAGGTTTGGATCGATTATGAGTCAGGGTTGTTGGGGTTGTTGAGTCGACCAAGGTTGGCTGTAGTAGGTTGGTAGTTGTGGTGGTTAGAGGCGGTTAAACACTGTTTCAGATGGGTGTTCATGTCAAGTATGTAATTTTCATAGAGAGTTTAAGGCTTCGAATTAGGGTCTGATTTTGGGTTAATGGAGTCGGGTTTAGTGTCGATGGTGTTAGTGGTTACGTTAGGTGGTCGAGAGGGTGTCGAGTGTGCTTCATGGCGGCTGTAGGGACGGTTTTCTAACCAACGATCAAAAGGTTTGTAGTTTCGGGTTGCGATATGAACAGGAGGATTAGGGCTGTGATTTTGGGGCTGGGTTTGGACTGGTGGTGATGATGAGTGGTGTCTGACGATCGTGGTGGTTGTCTGGTTGAGGGTGGTGAACATGGGGTTGTGTTTGGGGTGTTTTGTGCTCGGTTTTCTTGGGAAATGAGTGGTTGTTGTAGGTGGTTTAGGACGACTAAAGGCTAGCCTGGTTGGGCGACCTAATGTGGGTGTTTGCGGTGGTGGTTGGCAAAGGTTAATCTCAGGCGTGGCGAGGGGCATGTTGGCTGAGTTGGCTGGTGGTTGTGCTTGGCGTTGTGATGGGTGGAGATAGTTGTTACGTGGGAAAAGGTGATTGTTAGTAATGGGATTGGTTGGGTTTTGTTTATTATTTTGAGTTGGGTTATTTTATAACCGAGTCGGGTTTGTGATAAACCGCATTGTAATTATAACGAGAAATTAAAAGGGTGATTATAATGGTTAATAATTGTAGTTATTAGTTGTTTAGACGGATTTAATTAATTACTTTATATACTTTATGAAATTAGTTTAGATTATGAATATGTGAATAGATATTTACTTAGGTGACGGTTTTGTTGAGGAGTTCAGTAATTGGACCGCTTAGCTTGTTATTTTGTTGGATTGCTGAAAAAGTAAGAAACCACTCAATCGAATATTATTTTATTGGCTTATTCCTTGCTTGGCATTATTCGTTAATGGATTTGATGCAGAGTAATGGATTATTTTGCTGAGTTATTATTTATTGGTTTGATTACTTTGGTTTTATTATATTGTTGAGGTGATTATTATTATTGATTGTTGTGGACTTGGAATTATGATTCGGAATGAGATGGGATGAATTTTGTGTAGGCCAGGCACGAGGATGTGGAAGGGTCGTGGACCTGAGGCGGGACTGTATGTCCAGACTGTGTGTCTCTGGAGTCGACTGTGTGTCCCGAAGTGGTTGCGGACTGTGTGTCCGAAGTGATTAAGTGGGCTGTGTGTCCGAGATGGTTGTGTGCCGAGAATTGATAAAAGATATGGAATCGTTTATTTAATAATCGGTTACTGCGAGTTTATTTGATATTATTCAATGTTTAGTTTTCTACTCAACCGCCGAGTTGACCGTGTATTCTCTAAACACCTGTGATGAACCAATTATTGGGGAGCAGATTGACTGACAAGTATTTGAGATAGCAGACTTGGGAGTTGGTAGCTTGTGAGGATTGGCGTGGACTAGAGTCTTAGATCACTTAGTTTATTTATTAGTTAAACTTTAGTTATTTATATTTATTCATTTAATTCCGCTGCGGTAGAAATTGTTGTATAAGTTATTCATTAAGTTACTAGTTAAGTTATTTAGTTTCTAAATTTGTACTAAGGCCACTATTATTTAAATTTATTTAATGTATTGTTGGTTGTTTTTACTTTGTTATTCACTGCGTCGGTAAACCGAGATGGTAACAACTCTATTTATCTAAGAATGTCTTGCTAAAGGCTCTTCGATAAATGACGTTGTTACAAAGTGGTATCAGAGCGAACGATCCTTGGGCCAAACGATTGAACAATAATGAATTTAGGTGTGTCTAAATAAAATGAATACGGTGAGAACTATTAGGAGCCCTTTAGGCTTTGGTGAGTTGGCGCCTCATTCCAAACCTCTAGCCCTCTCAGTTTCGAACCGGTCACCTCGAGAAAGATTAAAAGGGAAGTGAGATGGATAAAATAGAATGTTATTTATTTCAGGGTAAATGTTTGTTGCCTTAGTATGATGTTTTAATCTAAATATAATAATGAGAATGGAGGTAAGAATTGCGTGATGCAAAAGTTTTGCCTAGGGCCATGAGAAATAATAGAAAGATATGATGATATTGATGCATATTATTGGATGGTTACGAAATGTTTGATATTAGTTATTCAAGTAATTATAATGGGAATGCGAATGATCGATTGTGTTATAATATACTGAATTTTGAATGTATGAAATATATGATATGAGTTAGAATTTCATGTCTAGTGATATGCAGTATGTGCTACCCCAAAACCATGCTAGATAATTGTAATTAGCTTAAAGTATGCAAGATTGATTGATAGATGAATTT
>JAOWBH010168293.1:0-10794 GCA_028566215.1 Silene coronaria
ATGTTGAGGTATGATGCAAGGATATTAATATGACATTTTCATAGTGTTATAAAGTGGAGTAAATATTTTGCACGACCATTATTGGTTAGAAACCGATACTCATTCTCCAATTCGTGTTCCGATTTCCAATGCTTTCTAGCCTTTAAATGATTTTTCGTTTTCATCAAATATATTCTCCTGTAATTAAACAATATTTCTTGGATAAATGTTTTTTTAAACGATTTGTTTATACTTTCTTTTCTCAGTAGTTCTTACGGGGTAAAATAGTAATATTTTTATTATAATTTTGGATTAATGAAGAGGGGAACACCTAAGTTCGGAATTGTATGTGCATAAATTTTTAATTTACCGTGTGGTTTCATAAAACGTGTAGTTAGTTTTAACCATTTTCTACTACTAATAATTATCGGAGTTCCCCTCTAGAATTTTGGTCCTTAACTATCTTACTTTTCTCTCAAATATATATAATCTTATATGTATCATAGAGTATATAACTAGAACATAAATGTGACATTGTAAAATATGTATCCTATTTTCTTGGAGTTGCATCGGAATAATTGTTAAAATTGTTCTCATAAAAGTTCACAAAGAATAAGAGAAATACTCGTACAATTATACTTATTCGTTATATTTATCGAATGCGTATTAATTCTATAATTTTTATTATTTGCATAATTAAGTCACATGTCTTTAGCTCCTTACTAATAGTTGAAATATATTATCTAGGTCTTTCACTATAAATCATGTTTTTTTTATAGAAATGTTGATTCACAAAATTAATAGTTAAGTTGTTAAGATAAATGGATAAAAGATAAAAGAGTTTGAGAGAGTAACACTATCACTCTCTTCTTATTTTGTTAATCTGAGACACTCGCTTGTGGTAAGTTCAATAATGTGTATGTACAAAATGTTAACGTTTATCGGGCGCTTTTTGATTTCATAAACAAAAAATTTGAAACAATAATGTACAATAGTGGTATATCACTCCCTCTTATTGTAAGATGTCACATATTTAGCAAATGACACAAGTAATTAGAAAAACAAGCTTACGAGAAAAGTTGGTACAAAATTAAGATTATAATGAGTATTTTATGTGAGTCATTGAGTGGTTAAGTTATTATATGTAAAATTCAGTGACATCATTATTATTACTATCCATTGATTTAGTTATTCATGTTTACATTACCTTTCACTTTTCAAGAAAGTAGGTATGCAATAAGGAATAAAATTAGATGTCGATTCATGTATTTCTTTATTTGCAAGATAAAAATAGGTCAAAGCATTTTCAAACACACCAAAACCACAATATATATAAACAATATAACATGTACTAAAATACGAAAACTGGCTCATGATGTTCATATCGATCTATTATACGCCTCTGCATCTAGCATTGGGTAGACCTCATAAAATAACTGTCCTAGCTCTACCCTACCTTTTGTTTCATTGCACGGGTACAAAAATTAGTTGTTCATAATATGTCTTCAAATAATCATATAATCATCTTAAAGTCGTGCATCACCATCACTATTTGGAGTTAGCATGATTAGGTTAAAGAAATGAAGGTTTTAGTAATTTGGCAGATTCATATGTCATATTGCTCAATTCATTTGGTGGTCTTAAAGTCTTCATATTTGGAAAATTTGTGAAGAGACTATGGTTTATTCCAAGTTTAGTTTATGGCTATCAAATTTCATAGCAAAATTTCGTACGGTTTATCCTGGGTGATTTATTTATGAACATATCGCCGAAAAGTCAGCGAATCTGGTTGTGTTGTGAAAAACAATTCGAAACCCTAACTTAGATGTCTAGTCTTTTCTGGGTCTTTTTCATACATCATCTTTAAAGAGTCCATGCGATAATAGTATTTGGAATTTTCCAAAAATGATGCCTTAAACTTGTTTTATGGACCGTTACTTTTTACGCGACATATTATGTCGGTTGATGGAAATTTGTCTGTTGGGGATGATGAGTTGGAAATTTGGAAGAAGGTCTACTAATAAGGATTTTAGCTAATAATCTTGGGGTTCCAACACAATTGGCCTTGCATTAATTAAATTTTTCTAGAATTAATTATGCAATTTATAGTGAGTATGTCTTGTGCTGGAAAATCGGGGAAAGTTAAGTTTGTTCTTAAAGTAGATATTACTACTTAGTTATGATAAGTCTAGGACAAGAGCATGGTTAGTTGATTATGTATGTAGTAATTATACATAATTATGTTATATAGGTGATGGATTTGTGAAAGATCAATAATTGATTGCTTACGCGGAGTTATTGCTGAAAAGGTAGGATTTTCCTACTCAACTTATGTTATTATTGAATACTATTGCGATTAAATGTTATTGTACATTGAGACGGTCTCATGCTGAATTATGCTGAGATTTGAGTAATAAAATATGCGACCATGATGGTTACATTGAATTATTGCGTAATTTACTGTGTTGCGACGGTCTTGTACTGAGTTTATTTTATGATGAGAGGTTGTTGCGATAACTTTTGCTATTTATGATGATGAGTTATATGAGATTGTTTGTGAATTGTGTTGGTTGCCTTTGGAGCACATTGCTATGCTATGAGAAATTTGTAGGCCAAGCACAGCTGCGGTTGTGGACCTGATGTGATATTGGTAGGTTAGGCACAACTGCGGTTGTGGACCTGAAGAATTGGCAGGCCAGACACGAGGAGTAGAATCGCCGTGATCCTGAGAATATACATAATGTGTTAACGAGATAAATGTGAGACGATAGTGCTGTGTGCACGAGTAAATGAGGGGCGTGACTAGTGTCACAGTTGCAAATAAAGCTGGGAGCCTAGATTAATATTTGACATGATGAATTGTCTTATTGCGTACATTGCCGAAGGTTTTAATATTTATGAATTATAATCGTTGGAGTTTATATTGGCATATAGTTGACTGTGTTGTGTCTTTTGTAAACTATTTTCGGGGTGGCCTGTGTTGATCCATTCAATGATTTTTGATTAAATGGGGAGTAGTTAATAAACAAGTTCATATTGATTAGCAGTTTGGATTAGATGTTGTTGTTGCTGTGTGCTGAGCTGGGTGGGACGATGGTACTACTTTCGTGGAGTCTAGTCTGAGTTCATCTAGTTATTTCACGGACAAACATTTTAATTAATCTTTTACTCATTCGGATTTTTGCAAGACCTTTTTATGGTTTATTCAGACAGGTGTAATAACAGTTAATCTTTTCTAAAGTACTTGGTTTGTTTCAGTTGATACTTCTTGCCTCAAGAAACTGAGATGGTGACAGTCTCATTTAATCGGGAATGTCTTGCCAAGGCTCCTGTTTAAATAAGGGTGTTTCAAAGTGGTATCAGAGCGAACGATCGTAAGGCCTGAACAAACGGATCCAATGAACTTAGGATGAGTTTAAAATAAAATGAACACTGGGAAGAAACTATTAGGATCCCCCCCTAGCTTGGTTAGGGAGATGTCTCTAATTCAAGCTATGACACTATTAGTCTAGAGCCGGAAACCACGGCGAGATTTAAAGAGCGTGGGTAGATAGAGTGGATGGTTATGTGACATTATGATATGAATGATGCATGACAATGGATATGATATGTGAATTGCCGGAGTTATGAATGTCGTATGAGATGAGTCATACTGACAGATGGAATGAGAAATATGCGAGATGGCTTATCGATGAATAACGAAAAAGATATGATGGTGACGGAGTTATGAGAATGTGATTATATGAGTATGTATGCATAAACTGATATGATGTATTGATTGTTCGGTACGTGGAATTGATAGATTTTGTATAAAAGTCATAAATATTTGAAACGTGTGATCGAACGAGGGCATGGGAAGCTGGGTCGACCGGCTTTATGTGTGAGTCGATCAACCTGATGACTAAAAATGATATTTCTTGTTCCCTTTTTGCGGTACGTTGCTGAGAATAATGCCTTTTCTCGGTCGAGTGAACTTCTTACTCAACCTAGTGACTACTGTCATGGTCCTATTGTTGTCTTTTGATCTATTTGGATGTCATAATGATTTCAATAGCATTGTTTGCTTCTTAATACATTGTTTTACTTGTATAATGGTCGTATTGCATGAGTTAGATGGATTTTATAATGTGGAGAGCATCACCTACGACTTGTATGGTCGATATAAGTTGGGCACGTTTTTATATGTGATTGTGATGGATAGATGCGAAAATAAAGTGAGGTTATGAGCGTATTGAGAGAATGATTAGGTTCTGTTACGTATATTTGGTGGTAATGATATGAGCTTGTAATTGATCAAGTAGTATGTGAATAAGGCAAATGTATGAATAAAATTGGAGGAAGTTATATGCATGTTGCAATTGGGAACCTTTAGAATTGAGGGAGTATGGAAATGCTTACGTTGACTGAGGAATATGTGATAGAAACTTGTTATAGTGGAATGTAAAAGAATTGCGCCGAGCCGACATAGATTGTTTGAGGACGGAATGTGGATTAGTATATAGTTGTTATATGTAAAAATTTGGATTACTAAGAGGCGAACCTAGTTGTGTAAGTCCTTTGGAAAGGTGATGGTATGAGGTAAATATTGGTTTTTAGAGGATGATAATGAAGGGTGTAAATAACTGAGGATGAATACCATAGATAGTTTGGACTTATTGGTAGTTAGTGAGAGTGAGTATCATATTAAGTGAGATTATTGTTAGGTCTGACTGGGACGTTATTATTATAACTTAATGAGATTGAATGTTGGAGCAATAAGGAGATAATAAAGTTACTAAAGAGCTAGGTAGTAGGAGTAATGATTGGGTTGTTAAGTAGTGTAGGCAAGTGTAATGTGGGTTGAAGGATCAATGTGAACTTACTAAATGTTGATAGCGATTATGAGTCAAGAATTTAAGGAAGTATAGAATATGAGTTAAAGGTTATATATGTTATGTGAGTCGGTGTGTTAGTCAGGTGTTTCGAGGAATAAAAAAGGAGTGAAACATTTAGGTGATTAATTGCATGTTGTGAGGCTTTGATGGTAAGTTAGGTGGAGTATCATGTGAGGTATTTAGTGACTTTCGGTGGTGTTTTGGCAGCGATATGAGGCATTGTTATAGGTGTTGGTGACTTGTGATTATTACTAGCATGGCTTAGGTGGTGGAATGATCAAAGGTAAAATTGGAGCAGATGTTGAGATAACTTTTGTTGATATATCTAATGGAGTTCGTAATTGGGGACTATAACTACATATATGAGAAGGAGAGTGTTATATTTAAAGATGATTTTATAAATGTATTTATATGAATGGAGGCCGTGTTGCGGTGTTGTCACTAGTGGCTTGGTTGTAATGTCAATAAATGGAAAAGTCAACAATTCTAAAGAGATTAGTTGTGTAGAGATTGAGATTGATTATCGTGGTTGCGAGGAAATATAAGATGTTTAAATAGAAACCGCTCGATAATGAATGTGGACAAGCATGTTACCATGAGTTTTGAGGTTCATTAATTGCCATTGAGATTGGGAATTGTGTCGTGTTGTTAAGTATTGATACTATGGTCAGATATATATTTTGGCATTAATTACGTGAAACTGAGAATGTGATATGTAATGTATTCGAGTTTAATCTTATTTGTAACACCCCTATTAATAGAGAGGCCACAAATAAGGCAATTCCGACTAATGAGAGGGTCACATGCTCTGTTTCCCGAATTTATGGTGCGATATTCAATCCTAAGCAATTTATCATAAATAGTTAAGGTGATAATTATACATAAACTCAAAAACTAAGATACAAGTTCCAAATACTCAAGCTAATGTCATAATAGTCTAATACATAACCATGCTACAAAAAGAAGTGGCGACTCGTTAAGGACTACTCATATTCTCCAACCCTGTATGGCTGTATGAGATGTTAATGCAAATACTTGTCAAGCCAGTACTCCCCATATGAGCGGAAATCATCATATGGATCAATATAGTTTTTCCAAAACATGGTTAGCTTTGCTAATTGAATGTATAAATAAACATGACATGTGAATGATATGAAATGCAAGTATAATGCAACACAAGGAGAAGCTTACCATACCACCACACCTCCTCCAACCACACCGGTGACGGCATCACAACGCCGCCAACCAAAACCCAGAGCAGTCTGAAAAAAGTACCGGGACACACCGAAGTACGGGCCCGAGGGAAAATCGGACCCCTGCTCGACGTTGCGACGCATCGCAAGTCTCTCCGTACTCAAGTCATGAATGTGCACATCTCCATTAGGGTGGGAAACCCTAATGGACGACTAAAGCGTAAGACTGTCTTCCAAACCATCTTATGTCTCCTCAACAACCGATTTCAATAACCAATCTCCTCCAAAATCAAAACCACAATCATAATAGTAACCATCCAAGGTATGCCAAACATACCTTGGTACCAACAAGAACATGTGATACCATTATGCATAGAAATATGGAAATCAACTCATAATTAATATCCTTTCATGAATCATGTTAGATACATCTAAAACCATATTTATTAATAATATCCTCTTTTACTCATCTACATAACAATACATTCTCATTTCTTCATACTTATGAACATGGTACCTTAATAACAATATGAATGGATGCGTTCTAGCATGTGACAATGCATCTAGTATGAACAAATGCATATAAAACCAAACAACCAACAAAGCTAAGTAGGGAAATCCCTACCTCAAGCAAACTCAACTAGTAAGCCTCCTCTACAAAGTCTCTTCCTACATTAATTAGGAGATAAACATCACAACACATTATAATAATACTTATTTAATCATAATATATCTTAATTACCCCATCCTAATAATATTAACCTTAATAAAATGTCATAAAAATCCCCAACAATAGTAGATCTAAGGAGTATGATGAAGATTAAGAAGAAAGAAATGAAGATAGTTGCTTACCAAGCTTCAAGAAATGAAAATGGTGAAAGCTGAATAGCAATGAAGAAGATAAGTGGATGAAGAAATGAGAGGATAAGGTTGTTAGGATTGTATTTTTGTAATTTATAAGGTAATGAGGGTGATGTGAGGTGAAATGAGTGGTTTAAGGTGCAAGAAAATCAGATTTTAGGTTGCTCATATGTCCCTATCAAAGGGCCCCTCTTCTCATTTTTACGGAAAACTGAATAGCGGCACTCGGTCGAGTGCCCAAGACACTCGGTCGAGTGTCTGACTTCACTAGGTCGAGTGACTCCCTTCACTCGTTCGAGTGGCTCCCTTCACTCGGTCAAGTAACAAGAGTACAAGGTTGTTTTCAACATGGTACTCGGTAGGCCACTCGGTCAAGTGTTAAGGCCACTCGGTAGAGTGCCCTGTGTTACTCGCCCGAGTGCATAGTCTTAGAATTTCGACATGTTACAATATCCCCCCCTTAAAACAAAGTTCGTCTTCGAAGTTTACACATGACTCTACATGTTCTCTACGTCCTATTACCCTAGGTGTTCGTGACTACTAAGACATAAATAAAAAAACCAATGACTACTTATTCTACGTAAACAGTTAAACGTAAGGAAAGTTTATTTTTGCGCACTCTCTCCGCCCCTCTAAAAACAAGGTTACGACCTCATAACAACTCATACCCACTCGAATAGGTGCGGATATCGCTCTTTCATGGTCTCCTCGGCCTCCTCTGTGGCTTCTTCTACTTGATGATTTGACCAAAGGATCTTTACTAAGGTCGTTTCCCCGCGTCTAGTCTTCCTCACCTTTCGGTCTTGGATCTTCTCGAGAGTCTCCACATAAGTTAAAGCATCATCCAACTTTATTGTTTCCGCTTCAAGGACGTGAAAAGGGTCACTCACGTACTTCCGTAGTTAGACACGTGAAATACATTATGCACACGCTCCAAGGCCGGGGGAAGTGCCAAACGGTAGGCCACCTCCCCAACTCTCGCTAAGATCTCATAGGGACCAATAAACTTTTGGCTTAACTTTCCTTTCTTACCAAACCTCATCACCCCTCTCAAGGGGGAAACCTTAAGCAACACCTTGTCCCCCACCGCAAACTCAATGTCACTCCTCCTCAAATCGGCATAACTCTTTACCTATCTTGTGATGCCTTCATCTTCTCCCGGATTATGTGAACTTGATCGATGATATCTTGAATCATTTGAGGTCCTAGGATGATAGCTTTCGTAATATTTTCCCAACAAATTGGACTCCTACACTTCCTTCCATAGAGAGCGTCAAAGGGTGTCATGCCAATGCTTGTATGGTAGCTATTGTGGTATGAAAATTCTATTAAATCGAGCCTCTCTTCCCATGAGCCACCAAACTCCAATACACAAGCCCTAAACATGTCTTCTAAGGTTTGAATCATCCTTTCCATTTGCCCATCTGTTGCCAGGTGAAAAGCTGTGCTCATCTTCAACTTGTTCCCAACGAATCTTGTAGTTCTTGCCAAAATCTCGAAATAAACCTTGAGTCGCGATCCCATACTATGTCTTTTGGTGTCCAATGAAACTTCAACATATTCTTCCTATATGCATTTGCTAATTCCACTTTACTCCATAGGTGTGAAATGAGCCGATTTCGTAAGCCTATCCACAATTACCCAAATTATGTTGCTCCCCTTTTGTGCCCTTGGCACCCAACAATGAAATCCATGGATATGGAATCCCACTTCCACTCCGGTACATCCAAAGGTTGGATCTTTCCTTATGGTCTCTTATACTCACCCTTCACCCTTTGGCACGTCAAGCACCTTGCCATGAATTCCGCCACCTCCTTCTTCATTCTCGGCCACTAAACGGTTTTCTTCAAGTCTTTGTACAATTTGTCGCCACTCGGATGAATGAAATAAGGTGTGTTATGAGTTTCAATCAAAATCTTGTTCTTCATTTCCTCATCATTTGGCGCACACCATCTACCCTTGAACCTAAGACTTCTGTCTACATGCAACTCAAATCTTGAGGTATCACCCCTTCCTAAGACATCTTTCCACTCATTAATCTTTGGGTCGGTGGCTTATTTCTCTCAGATTTCTTCAAAAAATTCGGGTTTTAAAGTCAAGTCACCCATTGCTTCTCCATTTTAAATCACATGAATTCCCATCTTCGTTACTTCTTCGCTTAGCCTCTTCATGGGTAGGGCGATACACAAGGAGTGCACCGACTTCCGACTCAAGGCATCGACCACAACATTCGCCTTTCCCTCATGGTATATGATCTCCATGTCGTAATCCCAATGATTTTAACCCATATTCTCTGCCTCATATTCAATTCCTTGCTTTTTGGTGTAGATGTACTTCAAGCTTTTGTGGTTGGAAAACACTCTGAAAGTCGCTCCATAGAGATAATGCCTCCAAATCTTCAATGCGAACACTACAACACCAAGCTCAAGATCAAGGGTGGGGTAGTTTTCTTCATAGGGTCAATTGACGTGAGGCATAGGCAACAACCTTCCCGTTTTGAATCAACACACATCCTAGCCCGTTCTTGGATGTATCGGTGTACACTTCAAGGTTCTCACTCCCCTCCAGCAACGTCAACACCGGAGCAGTGGTCAAGTATTCTGTAAGGGTTAGGAAGGTCGTCTCACAACTTCCGTCCCATTTAAAATGGTTCTCCTTCCTCATCAACACAGTCAACAACCTAGCGATCTTTAAAAGTCTTTGACAAATCTCTGGTAATAACCGGCTAAGCCAAGAAAATTTCTTATCTCCGCCACATTCTTTGGCACTTCCCACTTCGACACGACCTCTATCTTGCTAGGGTCAAAAGACACACCCTCTTTGGACACCACATGACCTAGGAAGGCTACCTTCTCTAGACAAACCTCGCACTTGGACAATTTAGCATATATGTGGTTCTCCCTCAATAATTGCAACACGATCCTTAAATGCTTCTCATGTTCCCCCTTGGTTTTGGAATACACTAGGATATCATCTATGAAGACCACCACGAACTTATCTAGGTATGGGCTAAACACCCTATTCATAAAATCCATAAACAAGGCTGGTGCATTTGTTAACCCAAACGGCATTACCACAAACTCGTAATGACCATATCTTGACCGGAAAGCGGTTTTGGGAATGTCCCCATCTCTAATCCGCAATTGGTGGTATCCTGATCTTAAATCAATCTTTGAAAACACTCCCGTCCCACTAAGTTGGTCAAAGAAATCGTCGATTCGTGGTAGTGGATAACTATTCTTAATGGTCACGTTGTTCAACTCTCGATAGTCTATACACAATCTCATGCTTCCATCCTTTTTCTTTACAAACAACATCGAAGCACCCCAAGGGGATACACTAGGTCAAATATACTCCTTATCAAGTATCTCGCTTAATTGTTTCTTCAACTCCTCCAGTTCTTTCGGATCCATCTGATACGGGGCCTTAGAGATTGGTCCCGCCCCCGGTTTCAAGGCTACACTAAACTCAATATCTCTTTGCGGGGATAGTCTACACAACTCCTCTTGGAAAACATCCACAAATTCTCCCACCACTTGTATATCTTGCGCCTTGGGTTCCTCTACACTAAGGTCTTTGACATGACATAACAACATTGGACAACCTTTTCTTAGACGTGACTTCAACGTCGTCACCGATATAAGTTTGACCTTAGGCTTGATTACAAAACCCTATATGATACTCTAATGCCCTTTGGTCCTCTTAATGATACTTTCCTTTGATGACAATCTATATTAGCTTTGTACTTGCTTAGCCAATCCATCCCTAAAATTACTTCAAATCCCTCTAGTGGAAACTCAAAGAGATCGACCGAAAAATCAACTTCTCCTACTTTGGTCGACACTTCTTTAAAAAGCTTAGAGCAAATAATCGACTCACCCTAAGGT
>JAOWBH010168303.1:0-10794 GCA_028566215.1 Silene coronaria
ATTAGAATTAGATTATTAATGTGCGCCTTATAATACACGTTAGAAAAACTAATACTCACTTATAATGTTTTACTCCAATTGTTAAGACGATGTTTTCATATCATATCGTAAGTTTTATTCTAATTTTAAAGACTTACCAGTGGTGAAGATAACTCAATAATTATAAAACTAAATAAAAATATAAAAACCCGATTTATAATCTTAATATCGTCATACGCATGTCCTAAAAAAACACTATAATTTACGATACTATTTAAGCTGTGAAAGTAACTCGACAACTCTCTAATAAATAAAATAAAATAAAATTACAAAAGTAAAATAAAATAGGTAATAAAAATTAAATTAATATTTTCCAAAACAATGTAATTAAATTAATTAATTTATATATAAAGCCCAACAAAAAATACTGGTAAGAGGCTAAAATTGAGTATCCATAGAATTGTGAAAGAGGTGGGTATTTGTTATCCACAGAAATCCTTAAGATCAGCAAATCTTCTGTTTTATCTTCCTTTCTTTCTTCATTCCTTCACCTGTTCAAATTGTTTTTCCTTTAATGTATTACCCCCCTTTTTTTTTTTTTTTTTTTTTTTTTTTTTGTTGGGTCTAATTTCATAATTTTGTAGCATAATTCAACAAGGAGGGCATATTTTGAGGTAGTGGCGGAACCAGGATTTGAAATTTGTAATATAATAACGTACATTTACTATAAAATGTTAGGGAATTATATTTCTATAGTAAAAATTGTAAATTTTGAGGGTGATTTATGAAAGTCATGCATGTTTTAAGAGTGATTATTTGGTTATGAATTATATTGGGTTGTAGTTTTTTTTTTTCTGGGAAATTTTGCTGTTTTTTTAATTGCGTGCATGTTGGGTAAGGGTCATAATCTCAGATTTTTTGTTGAAAAAAGTTGGTGGTTGGAATTTCTTCATCTTTTTGGTTCTTATTAATATGGTAGGTTTTGATTTAATTTTTTAAGATTTATGTTATTTAATTTATAAAGTTTTCTTTTCTTCAATTTGGTTGCATTCATCTTGTCCTTTGATTGTTAGTATTTGTTAGGTTTTGATTTAGTTTTTTTTTTTGCTTTTTTGACAATTTTGTTATTTAATTTATAAAGGGAGTGTTCGTTTTCGTCGATTTTGTGGCATTCATCTTATCTTTTGATTGTTATTTGTTAGGTTTTGATTAAGTTTTTTGACAATTGGGAGTGTTTGTTTTCGTCGAATTTGTAGCATGCATCTTGTCTTTTGATTGTTAATTGTTAGGTTTTAATTTGATCTTTTGAGTATTACTTTTAATTTATAAAGTTGTGCTCTTGTTTTCAATTTGTAGCATTCTTCATCTTTTGATTATGGCGTTTTCTAATTTATAAAGTTGTGATCTTTTTTTCAATTTGTAGCATTCTTTTGATTATTTCAGCCTCTGAATTGCCTTGTAGAATTAATGTGGGGAGATTTTGTTCATTGTAATATACAACTAATTGTTGGAAGTTTATAAATCTAACCCGATTTCGATTCTGTCTAAATTATTTTGCAGGGTTTGGCAAGTTTGAGCCATTGGGTGTTTTTTCCCCTGTTTTTTCTAACGGGATGGATGTCGGGAATGTGAGCGCGGAAGATATGTATATTCGCGCTGATAAGATTGATTTCCAAAAATGGGATGTTATATTGGAGAAGCGTTTAAGTCGGGTTATATCCAGAGAGACAGAGACTAATACCAAAAAACAAGAATGGGAAATTGATTTGGCAAAGCTTGATCTAAAGAATGTTATTGCTCACGGCACATATGGTTCTGTTTACAAAGCTGTTTATGATGGACAGGATGTTGCAGGTAACCAAACATACAAGTCATGCTTAATTATGATCTTAATTTTTACTGTTTTAATCTCCATTACTCCTATTTACTCCGACACAATCTTATTCGTCTGCTTAACTCAATAGTTGCTGTTAATGAATGTACATTGATAATTCTAGGTTGGACATGTTTTATTTTAAGTCCGCTTTTCGGGTTTGAAAATTGAGATGTATGTTGCAGTTTGGTAGAGGTTTGGATAATAATAATTGTGGCAAATGTAATACATGCTGCTACTTCAATGTACTAGAAGACTAGAAGAAATTACAGACTTGAATGATTCTTTGTCATGGTTTTCATTAAATCATTGCATGAATGATTACTTTGGAGGCTGGAATTTTGTAAAATTAGCGATCGCGTAAACTCGTGATATCTTTAAGCATTTATTTTTTGTGCAAAATCTTACAATTATTATGAATTTGAGAGGAATAGACATTCTTATGTGGCATGCAAGATCCGTCACGTTGAACACCTTTTATTAGAAGTATTCTGTTTATGCCAACAAGACAAGTCAGTAAGGGGATAACAAGTGACTTCAATTCTCTTTTGTTAGATATCGAAAAATGATTGTTGGGATTTATTTCTTCATAATGTGTCATAAATTGATATTTACTTCTATTCTAATCTTTACCGCTGAAAATTTTAGTACGAACCACGAAGGAAGTAGGCAATAATTAAAAGGAGGATGAGAATATAAAAAGATATGCATAACTCGAACATTGTCAATTTATTATTCCGTGTGTTCTTACATCCTTGTTGTTGTTTACTTTAGTTAAAGTATTGGATTGGGGTGAGGATGGTATGGCGACAGCTTTTGAAACTGCCAATCTTCGTGAGTCGTTTCGGAATGAAGTTGCTGTTTGGCATAAACTTGACCATCCAAATGTAACTAAGGTACAATGACGAAAAATGGATATGAGATTCTGTACAAATGTTTATTTGTCTCTGATATTTACTATTTAGTAGTTTAGTTGATTGTTGGAGGAACGTGCAGTGTAAAACTTTTCGTGAGTTCAATGATATTAATTCTAATTCCGCTTTGATTTTCGAGATATATGTTCAATCGTTTAGTTTCATTGATCTTGACTTGAATCTATGTTTTGTACGTTTTTTTGTTATAGTTTATTGGAGCTTCTATGGGAACTTCAAATCTTACCATTCCTGTTAATAGCTCTTCGAACAGTGGCCGTGATGCTAAACCTGCTAGAGCATGTTGCGTCGTTGTTGAGTATCTTGCGGGTGGAACACTAAAGGATTTTTTGATTAACAATAAAAAGAGGAAACTTGCAATAAAAGTTGTGATCCAGCTCGCTTTGGATCTCTCTAGAGGGTAAGCCTTTTGAATTTGTTAGAATTACAATTCTGTTTTCGGTATTCTAACAATGTGACTGATTACTCCGTATTGATTAGTATTTAATTTAATGTTAGGTTAAGTTACCTCCACTCAAAGAAGATAGTACATCGCGATGTTAAAACAGAGAATATGTTACTAGACACTAGGAGGACATTGAAAATAGCTGATTTTGGGGTTGCTCGAGTTGAAGCACAAAATCCAAGGGATATGACCGGGGAAACTGGCACTCTTGGATATATGGCGCCGGAGGTATTGTTCTTGACAACATTAGTATGAATATTTTAACAATCTATATGATTTTGGTAAATTTACTTCTTGATAATGTAGGTTCTTGATGGTAAGCCTTATGATCGGAAATGCGATGTCTATAGCTTTGGAATATGCTTGTGGGAAACTTATTGCTGTAAAATGCCTTATCTCGGTTTAAGTTTTGCAGACACGTCTTATGGGGTGGTTCAAAAGGTGAGTTTTTACATCCTCCATTTTAGTTCTTGATGTGGTAGGCCGGTAGTAGAATGATTTAGCATTGTAAGTTTCAAGTTATAGAGGTTTTGAAAAGGTATTGCACCACTTTTCAAGGTGGAAATTTACGAGATTTAATATCACGCGATCACATTTGATGTTACTTGTAATTTGGTGTGCAGAATATGAGACCAGAAATACCTAGATGTTGTCCGGCCTCACTAGCAAACATCATGCGCAGATGTTGGGATGGAAACCCAAATAAACGCCCTAATATGGACGAGGTAGTGAGATTACTTGAAGCTGTTGATACAACTAAGGGTGGAGGGATGATTCCTGATGACCAAGTTGTTCAGAGTTGTTTTTGTTTCGGCCCAAGTCGTGGCCCCTGATTCTTTGCAAGACTTGCTCATTTTATTGCCTATGTACACATTGTTTTAGAAGGCTTTAGACCATGGACAAGTTTTTCTGAGCCAAATTGGTTCTATTTCTTATTTAATCGATTGAAACATACAGTAGGGTTGGATTAAGGTGAAACTAAAGCGTTGTTGATGTTCTCCTTTCCTTTTTTTCCTTCATTGTTCTTTATAGGTGTGTGACCTGTGTCGATGACACTTTCAAAACATGGTTCATGTCAGTCGACCCCAAATCACTTTGCGACTATTGGTTCTGATTTTTCTTTTGTAATGTTCGCTCCTTAAAAACTTTGGACGGTCTCTGTGGCGGCAATGTCAATTTTCCCCATCTAAGAGAGACCTGTTTTAGAACAATGGCAATGAAAATGGACTCTTTATGTTTGTGGAGTACCACTATGAAAAACAGCATATGTTCTCATTTTTCAGGAGGGCTTGAAGGAGCTATTGTGGGCTGGACAAGGGTAATTAATATTGTTGGGACACTTTTTTTCAAAAAAAAAAAAAAAAAAAGAATTGTTGGGACACTTCAATGTTCGATTTTGTTTTTGCTCGATCCAAGTTCTTAAATGGTCATCTCTGTATTACTCTCCCTATCTTGAGTCATTTGTTTACCTTTAATTAAAATACTATTTACATATCATTTAAAAAAGCAAATAAATGATTGTCACGAAGGGAGTACTATTTTAATTTTTTAACAAGAAGATTTAGGACACAAAGTAAGTAATCTACTCCTTTAATTATGAATTACTTTTCTCAATTGCATTTTTGTGGCCAAGCTCAAAAATTCAGACCTTGAATAAGTGTTGATATAATAGTAGTAATTGTTTTGGGTCTACAATCAATTTCCAGTTTAGTTATATTCGATCAATTTTCTGAGTTCAGTTATGTTTTGCTAGGTCTATATCGGATTCAATACAAATGCTAATTATAAGAAAGTGGTAAAATATTTTAAAGGCATCTTCTTATGACTTGTCAATTCCATTCATGTCTATTTCTCAAAAGGTTCCACTATATCTTACAAGTACTACTAGTACTCAAGCCTATGACATTAGGAAAATAAGAACTATAGACTTTGTTTGCTCATTGAAAATCTTAGGGAAAACTTAGTACATACTCTACTACATAGTACAAAGATTATGTGTCGAGCCAACATAAGAAGATAATAGAGGACACTATGAAGACTACCCTGCCTAGTAAGGGTGAGAAACTTAAGAAACCAACAAATTCTTATTTAAGACGGTTGTAAGCGTGAAACGGATCTACAACATCTCATATACTCAGTTAGTAATGAACATTAAGTAATGCAAGATACATGTGTCGAGACAATATAAGAAAATAAAAGAGGGCATTATGAGAACTATCATGTCTCTAGCAAGGATTCAAATAACAAATTCTTATTTAAGACTTAAGCGTGAAATGGATCTAGAACAACTCGCATGCTCCCTTAACAGACTTGGCACTTAGCAATGACTATAAATTAATGCAAGAGATATGCTTTTACATCCATTGCATAGCCGATTTTAAGAGAGACTTACTATAAGCAGCTTGGTTTAGGACCAATTTTAATTTCCGGGTAATATTAACAATTATACATACATGGGTCTTAGAAATTAAGGAGTACTATTTATAGGGTTAAGGACAGTTTATAGGTGGACTTTAAATGACAAGTAATATGTGCTGTGAGTGTTGGTCTAACACTTTGCAGGTGTGATAATGGTACTTAAAATTGCAGGGCATTTGTTCCTTTCCTTTTGTTTGGGTTAATCATATTTCTGACAATATTGTTCAAGGCATTATATGGGTTAATGGGTCATCAATGTGGTCATCTCTTTATCCACCCTACATTTTTATATGCCTTGTTTTTTTGGCTACCATTTTCTCATTATTTGCATCACCTCTAAATATATTTATATATCTTCCGAGTGTTATGTTACACCTACACAGTACTTATATTTAATTTCATGGGTTCAAGTTGAGGTAGAGACAGCAATAATGTCGTACCATGTTGTGACAATTTCTGTACGTACTAAAATGCTATTGGTATTATTAAATTATTACATATCGTATACGATACTAAATTTACATGTTGGAGAATAGTAGACATTAATGTCCTTGTTATGGCCAATACGACTTCTTTCGAGCTGCATTTTGTGCTTTGGAAATTGTTTTTTTTTTTTTAAATAAAGAAAAAGTAAAAATGAAATTTACTAAATTTATATTTTTTTTATATATGTATGTGCATCCTCAACTTTTTCTAGCAAAAGGACTGTGATATACAGACATAAACATGATAAAATGCCAAGTGTCATGTATCTTTAATTTGGTGTTTTGCCATATTTGTGAAGAGTAAAAGATGGATTTGGCCTAAAATAGGTGTTCAATAAAGTCTAAAAGGAGAAAAATAAGAGGTAAATTTGAAGAACAAGTATCGAAAATGCTTAGTATAATGGATAATACGGATGTATTATGGACAATAGGTTCTGTATTCAAGTTTCCTTCGTCCTCGGATGGTAATATTGTTGTGGCCTGGCAAAATCGAAAATCTAAGTATTTTTAATCAATTAATTGATTTGACTTATTTTGTTGAAAGAAATGTATGGATTTTGATAGGTAGAACATGTTTGAACGAATTATTGAAAAGCCATGCATTATTAGTATGAACCTATTTTTGAAAGAACATAATTGTTGAAAGTCCATTGAGTATTCATTATTATGAATCCATTTGGAAAAATTGTTGAAGTCAATGTAGAATATATTACTTCTAATTAAGTTCTAATATGATCTAAATTGAGATTGTCGAAAGTCAATCATCAAATTCATCATAAAATCAATGAAAAATAATTAAAAACTCCACTACATTTATAACCTTGTCTAGCTTCCTGTAGACCATGCTATTTTTGTATACAAGAGAGAATTATATTATAATAGATCGATCTTCTTACTTTCATTTTACAAAAATAAGTTTGTTTCTTATGGAGTATAACATAAAAGAAAAATAATATAAAATAATTTACCTTTTCCCATTTGTTCGAACAAGGCTGGTTACAAAACTCTTTCATGTTATACAAGTAATTTGGAAGTCTTTAACTTTCAATCCTTCTACCGCTCTAGCCCATGAAGATGTTATAAGTTGATCTTCGAGTGAATTAAACGAATATTCACTCTTTGACGTTTTTACAATAATATAGGATAAAAATGACTTTATGCGAATCCTTTTACAATAACCATGTAACATTGCAATCTTGGATCCAAATTTACACAAATGAGTGACATTCCTATTGACTACCAATATAGTAGCTAGTACACTTTATAATTTACTCCTCAAGCATTATTTAAGCACCTAAGACTTGTCTTTCATTTAGGTCACCACACACATGTATCTATTTTTGTAAGAATTCTTGTGGTGGACGTATTATCCATATCAAAAGGTTTCCAAAAATAAAGTTTTGAAGTGATGGGTCCTTCGTGTCAATGGTATATCCCACATAATGTAACCAAGATAAATGGGGGTGCATGCAAAATTATCGATTTTATCATGTTCCTATTGAAATCTAAGCATCATATGCTTGTCTTCTACATTTTCCTCTTCTTTTGGGCCGTGTTATTTATTATGAAAAAACTAAAGTACATTTAACTTCCCATTTTTTGTTATTGATGTTGGATACATGCTGAGATCTTTGATTGGTTTCGTTTTGATACGGGATAAATCACAAAAGTTGGATCCAGATTATGAATACAACTTCTCATGATGACTTTATAGCTATATATACATCAGTTGACATATGTTTCATAGTCCAACACTTAATAGTGACCTAGTGGTGATCGAGTATGACACCTGGTTGTAAATCCGTTTTATACTTACAACGATCTTAATAAATGATTGATTTATGTATTAAGTGTTACAACGGAAGCGAGAAAACAAATATAAATAATGATACGGAAAACAACACACAAAGTTACGTGCTTCACAGTGTATTAGCTATGTTCACAGGGCATAAGGGAGAGAGTTGTATTGATTATGTAGAGTTTTTCAGATTGCATATTTAAACGGTATGATATGCATAACTGCTAAGAAGAGACTTAGAGAGTTTATATAATATTCTCTAAAACCTAATAGAGAAGACCTAATAAGGTACAAGACAGGTCCTAACCCAATATAAATTAACAGATATCCCCTTAATAGTCAACTTAGAGAGTTTATATAGTACTCTCTAAAACCTAATAGAGAAGACCTAATAAGATACAAGACAGATCTTAACCCAATACAAATTAACAGATCACCTTAATAATCATTTAAAGCGGCGATTAACAGAACAGATTAAGGCACAAATCCAACATTAAGCTTGTGAATCCAACTAGGGAGATTAGTGAAGGTTGTTGATTGCCTAACTATCATTGGAACCTCACACCTAATATAAATATACAAGCTAAGACAAATAGTTGATAGTCCCATGAACCTAAAAGAATGAAAAATAATGAGAGAGTGAGCCTATGAGAATCAGTACAGATTCCCAGATGCTGCATGTGTTTTTGAATTAAGACACTTAAGTTGAAAGCTTATTAGTCCAATAACTCACTTTGTTTTGTTTATAATAAATAAATAAGCACTTTAGCAACTGCTGTTTGTAATCGTTAAATGTCTATTAAGACACACTAGGAGTTACAAAATATATAATCTTGTGATAGTGTAGTTCTACGAGAATAAGATGTACTACGATTATAAAATTTATTGATAATATTTGTGCACCTACTTTAAATCTTATGAAGTATTAATGAGCTTGTTTCTTGGTTAAAAAAAAGTTGTTGCATTAAGTTGAGTACTAATTAAAATGAAGAGGGTCAGTACCAACGGATATAGAAAAATAGAGAAATTCTTTGGTAACTCGATCTAAGTTATAAAATACACTAGTTATTTTGTTTCACACTTTATAATACGGAGAACTATCTGTTTGTTAGGGTCGAATCTGAGCCGGTGCAGCAAGTGCGGTTGCATTGGGCTTTGGCGCCTGAGGCCCCGTAAGATGAAATTTATGTCAACAAGCTATTTTTACTAAAAAAAATAATTCAAAATTAGATTAGACCAAAAACTCAAAAAATTAAGTTTTAGTTAAGTTGGTGTTTTCTTAACTAAAAAAAAAAGGATTTTCTATATGGTACCCCCATATTTTCGTGAGTTCTACGTGGTACCCTTCTTCTTTCAAAAATATCAGTGGTACCCCTGAACTAAACTTAATGAAAACTTCTTAAAATACCTAGAATGTTCTAATTAACCCTTTTTAAATGTCTTATTTAGGCACTTTCTATTGATTTTTTGGCGATAATTTGTCAAACTATTATCACAAATAACATTTATTCAATCTTAAATATATTTTTTTTACTAAATCTAACCGTTAGAAAATTCAAAATTTATTAGTTTAGGTATTTTGTGAGCAATTTATAAAACTTAGGGGTACCAATGATATTTTTAAAAAGCAAGGGGTATCAATTAGAAATCGGAAAAACACGAGGGTACAATGTAGAAAATCCCGAAAAAAAAAACATTCACTTTTCTAGATCCGCCTTTACAAGTACATTGAAATATCTAACTTTTATAATTTTTGCAAATACGTAGTTAACGATATTTACCGCGTAAAACACGCGTTGACAAACGTGAAAAAGGTAAAGTGGTAGAGAGAAGTTGAATGAAGGAAGTATTAACTTAGACTCTATACAAATTACTTTGTACGAGTAAATATATTGACGGGCAATGACAACTTCATGAAAAAGAGAAAAAAAATAACATTTTCAAGACATTAGATAGACCTGGAAATTACAGTTGCAATGCGTAATTTTGTACCGCTCGACAACACTATTTCATATGTAATTTTTTCAACTTGAGCTCGATTAAATCATTATTTTCTCTATACTCTTTAACTTTTTAAATCAAATTAAAAACAATTATATTTTATGATAAATGCAAATATAAAATATACTCCCTCCTATTCACCATTTTCTTCCCTATTTTCTAAAATGGATTATTCAAGTTTTTTTTTTCCCTTTCTTATTTTGGTAAGTTTTTATTAATATTATACTATCATCTCTTTTCAATTATCAAACCCCACACATATCCTTTATTAATATTTATTCCTAATTATTCATACCTCTCTTCAATCACCAAACCCCACACATATTATTATATACTCCCTACCTTAATTTTTGTGCCCTCCAACAAAGGGAAGAAAAAGATGAATATGAGGGAGTATATGCTTGTCAAATGTAATAAAAATATAATCATATATGTTAAAGAAAACATTTTATTAAGAACAAAGATTATTGCAAAAATGACAAAATTAGATATTACTCCATTCATTTCGGTCATTTGTTAATCTTACTTTTGACACAAAAACCAAGGAGACAATAAACTTAATCATCTTAAAAACCTAATTCCAAAAGCGGACTTCTTTACGATTTTTTATTTGGTGGAATGCATGGTTGCATAGAAATGACATTATTTTTAATAATGTTCATCTCAGTACTAGCAAACTTATTCAGTTATGTAACAATAGCATTAAAACTTGGAATGAAACTAGACATAAATGTTGGAGCAGGTGTCCTCCACAATAGTGCATTAATATAATAAAATCTCATAAATAATATACTCGGGATAATTAGTATATTTGATACTCCACGTCAGTTGATTAACGTAAATCGGTAACGCTCAGCTGACTA
>JAOWBH010168314.1:0-10793 GCA_028566215.1 Silene coronaria
GGTGAATAGAGTAAGTACCTTTTAAAATTTATTGTCTAGTTCGTTATACGCTTTTCTTTTTGTATCTTATGAATTAAGAACAAACGAAGAAAGTGTATGATTGAACTTGGACGAAAACGTTAAAAGATACAAAAATAATAAAGAACATACGAGATTTTAAAAGTGGTTCGATCCAATCACATAGACAGCAGAAGACCAAGCTAGATCAGCAGTTTGGAAGGTTTATGGAAGTAATAAAGAATTTGCAAGTGAGTGTACTATTTACTGAATTGATCACTCAAGTGTCGGCTTATGCGAAGTTTATGAAAGACATATTGACAAGGAAGCGGTCCTTTAATGAAGTGGAGACAGTTGCATTTACTGAAGAATGCAACGTTGTGTTGTAAAGTCGATCACCTCCTAAGCTAAAGGATTAAGGGAGTTTTTATATTCCTTGTAATATAGGTCGATTGTCTATTAATAAAGCACTTTGCGATTTAGGGGTTAGTGTCAGTGTAACGCCTTATTCTATATGCAAAAAATTAAATATGGGTCAACTTGTAGATATCTTATTTCTGCACCTCCCTCCAAACACCAAGTGATGATTGGGTCGCATGTTTAGCATACGTCGCGATTTTATGACATTTAATGAAACTGTCATCAAGTGGTAGCTCAAACACTCATGTCAACCCCTTGGCATGGGTGTTCAAAATGGTTTCGGTTAATCGAACTGATTCAATTGCCGGTTAACTGGTTTTTCGGTTCGTGAAAAAAGTGAACCAAAACTGAATCGATTTTAACCGGGTTTTTCGGTTCGGTGCACCAATTAAACCGGTTCGGTTTAACGGTTAACCGAAACGGTTCCACGACTTTAGAAGTAAGGAATTATGGGACATAAAGATATATTGGAAACAAAAATTTATCAATTGTTAACAATGATACAAATTAAGAATTGCAAACAACACATTGTGCACTTTCTATCTAATACTGTAACACCCCCAATTATCTAAGAGCCTTTAGCAAAACATTCCCAGATAACTAGGGTTTTTATCATCCCAGTTTCCTGAGGTAATGAATAACAAAATAAAACAAACTAACAGTACTTTATAAAACTTAAATAATAAATGGCCTTATGTAATACCCCGCATTTCCTTTTCTGTGCACTCGACCGAGTATGTAATACTGCGTATTTCTGTGTCCTATAGATCGGCCGAGTAGGGCTCACTCGGCTGAGTTATAGGGTACTCGGTCGAGTAGAGCAGGCTCGACCGAGTATTTTGGCTTGGTTGTGTTACGGGGCATTCTGGAGGTGAGCAACTCGGACGAGTACTTTGGTACTCGACCGAGTAGGGCTTACTCGGCCGAGTGGCCTCTGTACTCGGCTGAGTGCCTATTTTAAATCCGAAAATTGAGAGGTTTAATTAGGATAATTAGGGGAGGATATAAATATAACGTTTCCGTCATTTTCACTCTTAATTCGCATTTTAACTCTCATTACTCCCCTAATCACTCTAAACATCATTAGCAAGTAAGTATCTCTGTTCGATTCGTGGATTCGCCGTCTCGCTCACGCTCTTGTGTAGTAAGTCCGATATTGTTAAACTATTTATTTAAATTGCTTCCTTTATTGCTTCTTTGATATATGCTACTTCGCGTAATCGAAGTTGTAGCTCCCCCGAGTTACTAGGGAAGGTCTTGGTAAGGCTTCTTGGTAGCTGGGGTGTTACAAGAAATGACACCGGTATTCTTTTGAATCAAAGAAAGTATATTTTTGATATATTAAAAGACTTGAGAATGGAAAATTGCACTGAAGTTGAATTCCCTATGCGAAGAGATTTAAAGCTATCTAATACTCAAGGAGAGCTCTTGGAGGAACCAGACAAGTACAAAAAACTTATTGGTCGTTTTTATATCTAAATCTCACTAGACTATATATTTCATACTCAGCGCAACAACTAAGTCGGTATCTCTCAACCAAGGTTACCACACAAGCAAGCAGCTCTTCATATTGTCAAATACTTAAAAGGAACCATTAATGTGGGTCTTCATTACCCTGCGCATGTTGAACTGAAGTTAGAAGCCTATACAGATGCAGATTAGGGACAATAAGTGGATACATGTACATCACTGAGTGGATATTGTTTATTTCTTGGTTCCTCTCTCATTTCTTGGAAGACCAAGAAACAGAAAACAGTAAGTAAAAGCTCGTCGCAGCATATTCTATACTACTAGTGAAGTTGTTTAGCTTGAGGCTTTGCTGAGAGATTTACATGTTCAAGTGCCTATGCCAATCACTCTATTTGTTACAATAAATCAGCTGGACATATTGCACAGAATCCGGTGTTCCATGAGCGAACAATGTACCTCAACATCGACTGTCATTACTTAAGGGATAAAGTGCAAGAGGGTTTTCTGATTCTTATACATGTGTGCTCAACCTTGCAACTAGCAGATATCATGACTAAGGGGCTACGAGCTCAACAACATTCTTTTTTAACAAGCAAACTTGTTCTTCATTCATACAAAAGAAGTCAAGCTTGAGGGGGTAATGTGAACTTAACTTATTATAATAATGATCATGTAATAAGTTACATCAATAAATAGGTTGTATTACATTCAATAAAGTTAAGATCTCACTTTATTTAG
Organism: Silene coronaria; assembly: GCA_028566215.1. NCBI lineage: Eukaryota > Viridiplantae > Streptophyta > Magnoliopsida > Caryophyllales > Caryophyllaceae > Silene > Silene coronaria. The sequence goes on from JAOWBH010168314.1 coordinate 2,626, forward strand.
ATTGAGCGTCTCTCTCTAGTTTCCCTCCGTATAAGAAACTAATCATAAACCATATAACTAACAGATGAACAACAATGGAGAATACAAGTTTCTCAGTAATATGGTCATCCATATGTATTTTGATCCACTTGTCATCCAATTACAATAGTTATCAACGGTCGATTGGTCCCCTCCTCTTTCTTAGTATTTGTCAAAAGTAAAGGTAAATAAATTATCGGGACAAACTGGGTAATAATATTCAATTAGCTTAAAATGAGACAAATGTAAAAAAAAATAACCTTTTTTTTTTGGTACAAAATAACATAACGTTTCTACAGCCTTTTAAAAATAACATGACCTCTTAACTTTAACAATATTTAGCTAACATTGAAATATCTCAAACTACACCTGTATCATTAAAAAAACAATCAAGTCAACGTTGAAATATCTCTTGGTCAACGCGTTCCTTTTGGATATGCTTCGGCTAACTGGTTGGCTTCTCTCAGAAGGTGTCCTGCACACATAAGCATTACATTTGATAAGGCTAAATGATTAAGCATCAACCATCAAAGCATCCATAATTTTTAACCTAATGTGAATGTGATCATCCATTTTAAACACATAAATTTCCAATGTGTCCCCGTTTCCCTCAACAACTAGGATTACTAGGTCCATTAAGGCATCCATAATTTGTGAGTATGAATTCTCTCCATTTCTTTCAATTTCGTCTAATATAACAATATTAAATCATTATTATCTTCCAACTCATCAAACATTCAACCGTTGGATCGTTCTGGAACGAAATCTTAACCATTAATAAGAAATAGAGAAAGAGATAAATGAAGAGGATCCCAATTATTTTATTTTTTAAATAATATTCGTATCACCCTATTATTTCTAGTGTGGTCTGGCATACTATTTTCCTCTCCCGCGGACTTCCCTCGAAGTTGAGACTTAAAGAACTCATCAATGTAGGCCCTCCTCTTCTCTTCTCTTTTTAGGAGGATGCTCTTCTTCTTAGATGTGGCTGTCCATATCACACAATTCACAAACGTACAATTCAAAATAATGGTTTGACGAGTTTTATTCTTCAAAGGACAAACAATGAATGCAACAAGTCCATTAAATACACTCTTAGCTCTTGCTATTCAATGGCACGCAAATTTGGTCAACGAGGTGTGTAAAATTACTAAAATTACTAAGTCACAGTGTTCAAGTTTTTGACAATGGGGAAATTAAAATTACTATTTGAAAGAGCAAATATTACATAACACAAATTGAAAAGAAAAATAACAAATAAATAAAGGTCAATTCAGTTGCCAGAAATTCCTTGACTTTAAAGGTCAGAGATGCACAATCATAACGTGCTCCATACATTACACCAATGCCGTTGATTGTTCCAACCTTCATATGGACGAGATTATGAGAAGAGTTCTGTAAAAAAATTAAAAAGGGGAAGAAGGCCTTGGGATACCAATTACGCCATAAGTTGTGTTAAACAACTTTTTTTCACAAAGTAAGAATTGACAGTTTGGCAAGCCAAATTATTTTTCACCATATTCTAATATTAAAGAATAATAAACATTCGATTCGACTAGTTTGCAAGAGGAAAATCTTCAGTTACTTTTTCAGGTAATCATTATCTGAACCCTTGGATATAAGTATATCCAAGATCCAGAATGGGCTGCGAGTCTAATTAAGTGATGAAGCTTACAGTTCAACACCTCTCTATTTGTGTATTCCTAAACTCTCTATGTAGTCTTCGAATTCAATTCAAGTACATAATGTTCTACTAGCAAAGATTCTAACAATCTGTCAACTAGTGAAAATTACAAAATTGTTGCTCAAAACGACAACAAACGAAAGGGAGCCCACTATTCAATCTGACTTTTGGTTGCCAAAACTATAAAATTTACACTTGTATCATCAGATAGCAGCCATTTTCCAGACAATGGATTGTATACAAACCCGGCCATCTCTTGAACCTATAGCATGAGCAAGCATAGCAGCAAATAAGGATCAGAGAACCCTTGGCATCAAACACTAAGAAACTAATTCAATAAATACTCTTCATCCAGTTTATATTGTCACCATATGATTGAGTGATGACCGCTCACACAAATGTAAAATAGCTACAACTTTTTAAAAAAAGATGATGTGAAAATATTACTCTCTGGGATTTGAAAAATCATACAAACAAATTTTATGTTGTATCTATGCATACATGTGGAGAAATTAATTGTCCAAGTGCACATCAAGTAACTATATGGGACAATAAAAAGGTAGTACGGAGTAATTTTTTTTTTTAATCATTTCACTTACATTGACAGAAGCACGTCGAAGGATTAATGCAAGTTCCTCAGGAGTAACAAACTTTGACCATTCATGTGTACCTTTTGGAAGCTACAGAGTACCCCAAAGTTAGGCCAAGACACAAATGAGAGGAGCAAAATAGAAAAATAAAAATATCAAAATAAGGCATTAGTCGCAAGGATAACAGTTTAGACTCTAAATCTGGAACAGTTAACAATAAGAAAACTTCCTAATCAATATTCTTTTCAGTTCATTGGCTTATAAAATACTATTGCGACAATGAGGCAGCTTAAGATTACAATTCAAACTTGTTCAATAGCATCTCTCTTTGTATGTAAAAAAAAAAAACACGAAACAGAATTTCAATGCATGTATTATAGTATGTAGTACTTATTTATGCTACTTAAACTCGAGTATCAGCTTCGACATGGCGTAATTTTATAGGCTTAAGGTGTTTTTGGATAGCAAAAGTGGAGGGAAAGGGAGGAGAGGGAGATAGCGGGGAAGGAAAGGGAGGGGAGGAAGGGGAGTGGGAATGGAGGAAGAGAGTTTTCCCTCCAAATCTTTTGTTGGAGGGATTTGGATTAGGCTTGGAGGAAAATGGACCGCTCAAAATCTCTCACCCTCCATTTCCCTCCAACCCCTTATGTTATCCAAACAAGGGATTTCGTAACCTCCCTCCCCCTCCAAAACCCTCATCCAAACAAGCCCTTGGAGACTCTAAAATAAGGACCTCTGCCATATAGGTGACACGTCTTTAAAAGAAATACATTGGTAAATTTAAAATTTTAGAATGTCCATGTTTAACGTGAAACAAAGAGATGTTTAAAGAATAAGGCTTAAAAACATTACACTAAATGTTTTTTTTTCTTCGTGTCAAAGGAGCCACGAGGGGAGTAACCTATTCTCCGCTATACTTCCATCATTATACAAAAAGTTTCATACATGGGAATTAGGATCTTCCTCTACTTTAATTTATTACATGGACCTTCCTTTTTGGCTCTTTTAAGAGAACTATATGAGTGGCGAGGGTCGAGTACAGATTCAATGCCCATATCTTTGAGTGTCATGTTGGACACAAATACAGCTTTAAAAATGAAGGGTCAGTAAGATAGCTTATAAGTTATAATATACTTTCCAAATAGTCAGGCAGAAAACAAGTGGACTGACTGACATTACTGCAACACGATACAAGATAAGTTAGCGCCATACCCAGTGAAGAATGTATTCAGCTATTACGATGGTAGCAGCATAAGCTCTCATAGTACGATTAACAGTAGAAATCACAATTGCTCCATTAGCAGCAGTTAATGCTGCCAGGGATTTGCAAAATTCAGCAGGATCCGCCACGTGCTCTATCACCTTCAAGAAAGAAATAGAATTTTAGCCAGATAGGACTCAAATTTATTTTCAAGATAGATTTTATCAAGCAAAAAACTATGCAATACTCTAGTTTTGTCTCTTTGCCATTTTTTTTGGTTCAAATGTGCTCATGAAATATGCAATATGCATAGACCTAGCAAACAAGCTCATCACAAATATGGGTAATCTGGGTTCGATTGGGTTGGGTGGGGTTATTTCAGGTTCTGGTGAGCTATTATTAAATGATTGAGGGTAAAGGTCTATCAATATTCAGGTGGGAACGGGTCCATTGGATCACATATTCGGGTTTATCTATTTGTGAACGAGTTGGTTCGCATCGAATGAATTTTAGCTGGTCTACCTAATCATATAGCATGCACATGAGCTTGAAGTTTCATGATTAAATCTAATCCAGCATACCAGGAAAATTATCAGTATTACCAGACTCTAGTCAATCAAAATTACAGACTACATCCAATGAACTAAAAATTGACTTGATTTGTTCAGAATAAGAATACAAGGCAGTCAATTTAATATACAAAAATCAGCTTCGTCCTTCTACGAGTTGTAACCTTTCATACCACATAGAGCCATAGAAGCATAGAGGCCCTTTCTAGATGACCATAATGATTAATGAGTGTTTACCGATTGCTACTTCACAACATAAAAAAGTGCAGGTGGTATGGTGAATCTTTTAGCTTTGTTCCGTTGTTCTCCAAAGACAAATTGGTTTCATTTGACATGGTAACATATTGCTCGGACAAAATAGTTTCCTTTTGTGACTATAAGAAACAAGACAGACTAAAGACTACTCCACATGTCATTTGGAAGGAGACCTAAAAAATACGTAGTAACAATTTAGGTTAAAAATGTCAGGTTTTATTTTACCTTTTCATGAGGTCCTTGAAGGTCTTACATGAAGGTAGTAGTTAAGCAGGAAAGAGAGGGGGGTTTAACTTGGTGACTTGACATGAAGGAAATATAGTGCCGCATTACCGTAGAAAGTTTTTACGCATCAATTTCCTTCATAAATGAATATATCACTCTTGTGGTATCAGTATATCACAAGAGATTAAACATATTGAATACACATAAACCACCTAACAAAATTTGTACACACAATCGACAATAATAAAATGGGTATCAAACTATCACAACAACATTATCCTAATGCCACAAGAACTTCTAAAATGAATAATACGTCAAGAACTGCATCTAATGACAGCTACTTGACACAAAAAAGAAGGAAGAAAAAAACAAGCACCCAGTTTAGTGAGTTGTTTTGCTCTATTACATCATAATACAAAACAAGAGTAATGGGTCTTTAGCTCCATTAGAAATGGAAAATAGGTATCAAAATATCTGAACAGAAAAATTTAAAATATATTCAAAAAGTAAAAGAAATGATCTAGGACGAGTTCACGAAGCTAGCATGAGTATTTACCTCCAAAGCAATCACCGCATCAAATACTCGGTGTTCTTCCACCAGTTTTTCTGTCATATAAAACTTTTGTGAATGTTACATAATTAGATATCGAAGACCAATGAATTTAAAAGGAATTTAAGTAGTAAATAGTGAATAGATTAAAGCTGGTCACTCTTTTTGACAACTAGGAACTTTGTGCAAATATAGGTACGAGATCCATCAAGGACACTACAAGATGTTTTCACTGAAGAGTATTTAAACTAGAGAATAATGAACTGATTGAAGTGCTTATCTATAATATTACATCAACCACTGAAAATGATACATAAGCTCATGACATGTTAATCCTGAAAAGAAAAGAAGACTTAACAGTTCAGATTTAAACTTGTATGAGTGGCCGTTAGATTCAGTAACACATTCCTCACAGGCTCACTGCTCACAGCAACAATTCCCCAAATGGATACCGAAGAGGACTTAAGTACAAAACAACTAACGCTATATACATATGACAAACACAAGCCCATAACTAACACTACATACATAAGACGAACATGAAGCTAACACATCCAAATAGCTACTAGTCAGCTGGACTACAGCTGTACAGAAAATATTAAAACAGCTAGACAGGAACAGAAGTAGTGACATGAGGCGTGATCTACAAAGCAGCCACTCGTATAAAAGATTGAAAAATACCTGCTGTAGTACATATATATTCAATGGATGAAGTCAGTGGATCTCTCTCCTGTTAACACAACATTGCAACAAATCAATATTGTATCCAAGCAAACGTGTTATATATACAAACATGTATAATGAAAATGACGACGGTGATGATGTATACAAACATGTATTATATATCTACGAACATGTATCCAAGTGTGAAGAGTTTGGGTCACATTACTTCCAACATGAAAATGCAAAAGAACAATTATCCAGGTGTGAATCATTCAAGCGTGTAATCTGTATATGCAACTATACAAGAACACAAGTACAAAATTAAAATGATCCACTTTAAGACTAAATTAAATATAGTGACATAGTAAAAAAATGTCTTAACTAATACTATGCCGGCTATGCGAAGCGTCAATGACAACATGCATCTAACGGTTAGTTGCGTTCAAACTTCAAGCATCAATGCATCACTTAATTTACTCCCTAAACGTAATAAATTGGTGGCAAACAGTGACATGCAATCCCTTATAAAAATACTGGAGCTAAAAGCTTAGGAAAGAGTCAACTGTCTCAGCCCCCCATTTTATCATTGCTGGAGGAGAAATAGTAACGGATAATTGAACGCTAAGCAATCATCATCACAAAAAAAGAGTTGCATGGCTAACAATGAATGGAATAATGTCACCCAAACTCCTCTTAAGGACCATCAAGTTGTAAACTTACAGCATGAAGACGTGCAATTTTGATATTTTTATCCACTGCATCAACACCTATAACCGTAGCTCCCATCCGAGCCAAGGGCTAAATAAGATCAAGAAATTAAACTGTGTAAGTTATACACAGAGCAAAGATTGCATGAGGGATTTAAGGAGAAAAAAAAGATTGTTAAAACAGTAGAAGATATATTGATTAAACACGTGTAAATATACTAGTACAGTGATGATGGAATGCGAATGATGATGTGAAAAAATAATAGTTTTGACAGCAAAACTCAAGATTTAGGAAATGAACACAGCGAATGTACTCCTGAGTCCCTGAAAACCCATGATGGCTCCTTAGTCGTCAATACCCTCATCTCAATCACAGACCAGATGACAAACTAATATACTCATGTGCTCAATTAATAGGGTTTCAGATGCAACAAAGGTGCAACAGAAATGTACTGATGTGATCAGTATTGTAAAGTTACTCTTAAGCATCTCATTTACCCTTCAGTAGGATAGCACTGAGATATTCAGAATAACAGAGTAATTAGATGCTGCCAGTAGGATATTCGATACTAGGTTACAGTACCAGCAAGAATTCCATACCCATTATCGCGGCACAAAAATAATCAACGCTTACTGTAACTCCCACTTCTCAGTTATGTCTCTAATAAGCTCCACCGTGCTTTACACAGTATAAATTATAAAGTACATATGCTGCTATAGTGTATACAAATGGATGTGTGGCAAACTTTTCAAATGCAGATAGCCTAGACTGCAGTATTGAGTAACAGTATACCTCTGATAATATCCCTCCTCCACAGCCAACATCAACAAAATTCAGTCCTTCAAAAGGTTTAATGCTGTTCGGATCTTTTCTGAAACAAGTAAACGGAAGGAAAAGATATCAAGAACATTAGATCTCATTCCCAAATTATGAATTCATAAGCACAAATTATATATGGGTAAATTACTGGCATCTGCATCGAATCCTGAGTCTTATGATACTGACTATCAACTTCTTTTGGGTTTTTAAATCATATGGTCATTAGAACGTGTAGTGTTTGCCAATGAGGATCAAATAGAGGACGCGACCCGGACAGGCTACAGAATATATCGAATTTGAACCTTTCACCCAACATATGTTTTGTAACTAGACGAAAATCTTGAGTCAACCTCAAGTGATATGGGAACAATATCACTCTTTGAGCCGTCCCTCTCATATACGTTGAGGTGTTCAATATTCAAACATCATATCTTGTCAGTTGAATGGAGACCACCCTTAATTGTCTTTTCTTTGTACAATCCAAGGTCTACTCAAACCCAACTGGGGTTGCCCAAGCCATAGTTCACAGAATAATAATCTCTTTCGTCTGTCAAACTATACTTGTTTTACAAGATTGGTGAGGAAAGGGAGAAGCCAGTGCAAAAGAAACAAAAAAAGAAAATTTATTGTCCAAGAAGAAAATTTCAACCTGAAATGATGGCAAAGTGTCGACCGTAAGAAAGCAAGCCTTGTTGGATTTAAAGCATGCAATGGTTTGAATGGCCCTTCAGCGTCCCACCTAATTAGAACATATAACAACCATAGCATGAGCATTTGGTGATAAAATCTTACAAAAATAAGTTGGCTCGCAACAAAACAGCCTCAAAGCCCTCAATATAAGACAGATACATAAACCTATGTGATAACACAATCGTACATCATACAC
>JAOWBH010168325.1:0-10792 GCA_028566215.1 Silene coronaria
GATCTAGGGTATTGTGTCCTAAATGAATTAAGTAGGGGGTATATATAGTTGCCCCCAAATTAGATTACAAAATGAGAGAGATTGTTGAATTCGTAGTCTGCCTCCCAACCGGCCGGCCGGCTGAAAACTTGCCTCCTTTGATTTATTTCGCCAAAATTTGTAAAACTTCATGAGACTCCCAGCCGGGAGGCCTACCGGCCGCCGGTGCACCAGCTGTGAGTCCTTCTCTCTTGACTTTTGCTCCCTGAATTTGATATGGGGGCTCCCAGTCGTCAAACTGGCTGCCGGCCTACCGATTGGGAAGCTTCCTTAGCTTTTCTCCCTCTTCTTTCCCTTTGCTACTTCAAAAGAGGCCCTTCTTGCTCCTGATTCTTCATGTTTACCTCGGTCCCTACAATATGAGACGTAATGAGTGTAGAACGAGAACGGGGCACAAAATGCAAGGAAAAAGGAGAATCGTGACCAATTAATCATGCCCGAGTAAGCCAAGAAAATACAAGACCACTTTATGTCCCCCTACTACTACATACTAGGCTATAATATCCAATGAAAGGCAGTTAACGGGCCTCCTCCGTCCCATTCAACTCGCAATGGAGCACAATGAGGTATTTGCTCCCTTGCAAGGCAAGTGGGGGCTTGCTCAAAACCTTGACACATCCAAAAATTAAGCACAAAACAATCACGTAAGATGCATCACAAAAAGCCAAACTGTTTTTCTCATCTAAACGGCCGTTTTGCTTTGATAAATGAAAGGTCTAGGCCGGGAGATACCGTCTCAAAATCCCAACGAGGTGCCAACCCCCTAAGAGTGGCTTAAGCAACCCAAATGTGACCACACGATGCCAAAGAAATATATTCTAAGGCGGAAAAGGAGGAAGCAAGGCTAGTCATCCGAGATTTACATGACACAACATGAGATTCAACCAAGAGACACCCATGACTAAGAGGACCTAGATTACCGACTTCCTCACGGTTTACACTCGCCACACATTTGAAGATCGGGTGTTTTTTCGTGACAAAAATTAGCCAAAACACTCACCTACTACGACTCGTGAAACATGCTCGCAATCTAATGTGAAATATTATCCTATGACCATATGAGATGCCAAGAATAAGAAATTTACACAAGTCGAAACAATGAATAGTAATGGGGCTAAGGGAGTAGGTCGGAACGGGATTGGTGCAAGCACCGTTATGGTAATTGTGAGGCTCAAATCAAGACTTGTCAAAATACAACTTATTCCAAATTTTATTACAACAACCAAGCCATGTCCACATCGTAACATGAAATTGTTTTATCAAAATCAATCAAAAATTGTGTAAACCCGACTCGCCTTGGAAAAACATCAATATCCCTTCACCTCAATTATTATTACAACAAATGAGCAACGTCTACACCTTAACATGAAGTTGAATTCTCCAACTTAAGCAAAAATTGTGTAAACCCGACTCACTTTGAAAAAATATCATTGGACCCAATTTATTAGCAACGACTTTTTCTTCCCCGTTTATGATAAATAAGGGGGTTGCTTGCTCTTTTCTTTTCTTTTTCAAAACATTTCTCATTTTCTATTTTCTTTTTCTCATTTTTCAAAACCTCTTATTGATATGTACAAACCAAAATGAAACTCAAGTATCAACCAACGGAATATATGACATCCGCCAACATAGGACTCAAGATCCCTTCATCTCACGAACACAAACAACATGACAACTTTCATGATCAAGGAAGGTTGTTTTGGATTGTAGTTCATATAGTGGTTATGCCAAATGAAAAGGCTAAAGCTCAAAGGGGCCAAACAAACGGTAAGTCCTAATCTAAAGGGTTGAAACAAGGCTTAGTTTGGCAATTTGAGGCTAAGTATGTATAAGTATGTATGTATAACAAGCTTGTTTCGGAAAAATGTGTACACAAATGAGTCATCTTGCGGTCTAAGGAATGAATGACACACTTATGCGTTTTGATAAGACATGCAACCCGAGGAGACCTACTCACAAACATAAACGAGGGTTGGGTATGAATGTACCGACCCAAAGTAGGCTCTAATCCTCACATTTGAGTAGTTAGGTCGAAGTCTAGTCCTAGCCTACGGTCCTCTCGATCTCACAAGGTGGTCAAAATTCATCAAACCAGCCTCTTTTCCCGGAACTAACAAGGTGGACATAGATGCGAGCCACGGGGAGGGGGAAGGCACGATTGGGATGTATCTCATCATTGGGGTATCATGTTCTCTCCCATGATCACATTTTATTGAAAAACATGTATATACAAAATCAATGCAAACATAATGTAAAAACCGACACATATATACAAGTGGACAAATGCATGCTAACAAAGTAAACAATATGATAATAGATTTGCAACCAATTGTCTAAATCCTAACAGCACATCAACAACAGAATCCACAAGTTCCCATAAGGAACATCCAAGCATCAAAATCCCATCCTCCTCCATATTTTCAACAAAATAAAGAAAATAAGGAAGTAAAAGAGAAAAAGATGTGAACGACTCCTTTTGATTGAGGTGTCTCATGTGCCTGCGCTATTCTTTTGACAAAAAATATATATACAATGCAATATTTTTTGGATTTTTCCGAATTTTTTCAATTTTTAGGCATTTTTTGAATTTTCTCAAATATTTACAAAAAATTACAAATATACACAAAGTGGATATTTCCCTCCCCACCCTTAAAATTTACATTGTCCTCAATGGAACAAAATATAGGTAGGAAATACGAAAAATAGAAGACATGTTTTGGGTATTTTTAAATTTTTCTTAAAAATAAAAACTTATTTTTGTATTTCTTTCATATTTTGAAATGAAATAACTTGTTTTTGTATTTTTTAATTTTTTGAAATGAAATAATTTGTTTTTTTTTCTTTTTTTTGGGCCTCCTTCCCACACTTATTATATGGAACAAGGTGTGTAGAGGAGGCAAATAGATGAATGAAAAAAAAATAATTTTGGATTTTCAATAATTTGAAAAGAAATAAAATGTTTTTGGTTTTTTTATATGAAATTAAGTAAGGTATTTTTGTTGTTTTTGAAATTTGGAATTTCCTGCCCACACTTATTTATTTACATATGTGGAGAAAATTCGGAAATAAAATACATGTTTCTGAAATTTTTGAAAATTTTCGATTCTTTTAGTTTTTCAAATATTCGATTTTTTTGGATTTTCAAATAAAATGCAATGTATGCTCTATCCAAAATGCAAAATTGAAATACAATGCAAATTACACTACATGAATGCAACTGTATGTGACAATATATTACATAAATTGAAATACTAATGCAAGCTTATATGAATGCATCTATATGGTACATATAATCTAATTATATTACAAGTATACTAAATGCATGCAGAATTGAAACGTGATTGAGAATTTGGATTAAGGGATCATAATTGGATTTGGATTGTGAAATGGGAGCTAGGTTAGTCGCCTAAGAGTCCTCCTCCCCGGACTCTATCTCATCATCATCATTCCCAAGCTCGACACCTCGGATGAGGTCGCCCGAGTCAATGGGAATAGGACCGCCACTACCTCCCACGGTGAATTTTCCACATGCCATAAAGCCGCCCGCCATGAAATCGAAGGTGCCCACGTCGCCACCCGGACCGAAAACTTAAGGTGTACCCCCGTACAATTAGGTACAATGACCCTCACCCAGCGATGCAGCCGGAGTGGGGAAGACTGGGTGACTATAGTAGTCTTGCTGAAGATGCAAGTCCTCGTAGATCAATGAGCCATCATGGCTCGAATAAAACTCATCCGGTGGTAGGTAGTAAGAGGGTTGGTGCCCACCCGGGTTTTGGAAGCCCTGAAGCCGGTAGTCATCATAGACTAACAATTGACCCGCCGCTTGGTCAACGTAGATGAGGTCGAGTCTTCGATTAATTTCACGCCGCTCGACCGCGTTCGCTTCATTACTCAACGCCATATCCCCCATCCACTTAAAAAGATCGAGATCGAGGGGGGCGTAGGTGGGTTGGCTAGATGAGCCCTCCACTTGTTGGAAATTTTTTTGGAAGGGCCTTTGTTGGTAGAATGGTGGAAGTTGGGTGTATTGCATGAAGGTGGTGGGAGGTGCCCTCCGGTCACTCCCGTAAGTAATGATTTGTGGCACCGAAGGGTTGGTATCATCATCATCATCATCATCATCATCATCATCATCATCATCATCATCATCCTCGGCCTCAATCTCCAATAGGTAGTGCTCGGAGTCGGGTATAATCTTCATTTTTTGTTGATTTGGGAGAGGGACCAAGTTTTTATCGGTGCCCGCAACACGTATTTGCCAATACTCAATACCATCATTCGGGTTTTTCTTTATCCACCTCAAGGTATGTTGAATGTACTCCTTGGTGAGGTAGGAATCCCCACGAATCGGCCTCAAGTTTGAAGGCAAACCTCGAACAAGCTTTCGGGCGAGGTGGGTCACAAGCCCACCGATGCATATTGGGGTCGATTGCCCTGGAGAATTACTCAATTTCTTGAAGTTGAGGGCAAGGTGATTAGCTATACACCTTTTGAAAGGCACCAGCTCCGTAAATAAATAGGACCCAAGAATATATAACTCCTCGGTCCGGAAACTGTGGTTCACATCCCGGCTAAACACGGTCCATCCCATAAATTTATGCCATACACGGATGGCATCATTATGAACCCTGTTTGCCGCCCTTTTGAATTCGGGTTATCATCGAGACCCGAAATCGCCTTCAAAACCACTGCATTGTCAAAACTTTCGGTGGCTCGATGTGGAGGAGACGGGTCTAAGCTAAAATTTCTAGCAAAGGAGTCCAATGTGAGGGTGAATTCCTTGTTGAGAAGGCGAAAATGCATAAATGCGACCTTCCCCGACGACTTATGCTTATCAATTCGAAAGGAGCTTAAAAACTCCCAAGTTAATCGGGGGTATGTCTCCTCATGTTTATCATACATATCCCTCATCCCAACACCCGCAAACAAATCTATGGCTATACGATCTAACCCTAGGTCTCTCATGGAAGGGCGATGAATAAACCTAGTAATGGAGAGGGTATATTGTTTGAAGAGTACAAACTTACCTTTCTGGGTCACGGAATAAAATTTGAAGCCCTGGAAAATCCGGATCGGGGCTCATATCGCTAGCCGTGGCCACCACCATGTTCACTTGTTATAAAGCTACATGCCCCCTTCTTTGCCTCTTTCTTGTTGCCATTGTTGGTAAGTAGGTTGGTTGAGTGATTGGGGTTGATGGGTTAAAGGTTGGAATGGATTAATGGAGATTTGGGGTGTTTTGGTGAGTTTTAGAGAGAAGGGGTGTTTAGAAAATATGAAGATGTATTTAGAAAAGATGAAGAAGATGAGTGAAAAGGGGGTTGTTTCGTGGATTTTAGTCGAGTTCAGGGGCTCCCAACCGGTCCCGATACCGGCCGCCGATCGACCGGCTGGGAAACAGCCTCTAAACAAAAAATTTCGCCACTTTTGTCAAAAAACAGAAGACTCCCAGCCGGTTGGCGAACCGGCGGCTGGTAGGCCGACTGGGAGGTCTCCTCCTTATAAATTCCGCCATTTCTCACATAAGAGAATCCCCAGCCGGTGAGCCGGCTGCCGGCCGACCGGCTGGGAACTCCAAATCACCCAAATTTCGTCGTTTTTTCTTCACTAGGGGCTCGTTTTTCCTCAAATTTTCTCCAATCTTGATTTTCAATACTTTACCTAGCCTCGGTTTCCGTGTTTTCAACAATTTCACCGACTCGCTTAGTCGGGATGTGAGCTAAGCAAAGGTATTCACAAGTATTCCGCATTTTCCAACCAACCAAAACATGACCTCCCGTCATAGAAAAATTCCAAAGTATGATCAAATCGAATATCTCAAATGCTAACTACATGCATGCTATTACAAACCGGTGGTTTAAGGAAATCCACCAACCAATCAATTTGAACAAATTTCAACATCGGACTCTTCCTCAGGAAGAGGTTCCCCGAGGTAGAGCACATCGATTATTCCCTTCTCGTCTCCTCAATAATAGCGTTTCACGCGTTGACCGTTGACTTTGAAGCTTCCACCATCTTCGCTCCAAAGCTCATACGCTCCATATGGAGAGATGTCTAGAACATTGAAAGGTCCCGACCACCTAGAACGGATCTTGCCCGGGAACACTTTAACCTTTGAATTGAAAAGGAGAAATTGGTCTCCTGCACTTATCTTTTTTTTCTTAATCTTGGCATCATATCATTTCTTCGTTTGGTCTTTCTAGATCTTGGAGCTTTCATAGGCATCAAGCCTAAACTCCTCAAGCTCACTCATTTGTAGAAACCTCTTTTCTCCGGCCGAATTGATGTCAAAATTCATCTCCTTGAGAGCCCACCAAGCTTTATGTTCAAGCTTCACTGGTAAATGGCAAGCCTTGCCATATAGTAATTTGTATGGTGTTGTGCCAATAGGCGTCTTGTTGGCCGTCCTCAAAGCTCATAGAACATCATTGAGCTTTTGAGACCAATCCTTCCAGCTCTTGTTCGCCACCTTTTCCAAAATAGCCTTAATTTGGTAGTTATATACCTCGACTTTCCCATTCGTTTGAGGATGGTAGGCAAGGAAAACCTTGTGCCGCACTCCATAAGACTCTAGCAAAGATTAGTAGGTGCTTTTTCGAAAGTGTGAACCACCGTCACTAATGACAACCCTCAGTGCTCCAAATCTCAGTAGGATGGTGTTTTTGAAGAGTTTGATCACCACCTTTGAATCATTTATTGGAGATGCCACCGCTTCTATCCACTTAGACACATAGTCGACGGCCACAAAGATGTATTCATTGCCACATGAGTTGGGGAAGGGGCCTATGAACTCGATTCCCAAACAATCAAACAATTCAATCTCCAAGATGTTTTGGAGAGGCATCTCATATCTCTTTCCGATGCTACCGGTTCTTTGGCAAGCGTCACATTACTTGACTAGATGATATATGTCCTTGAACATTGAAGGCCAAAATAAGCCTCTTTAAAGGACCTTAGCAATCGTCCTTGATGTATCCAAATGACCTCCATATGCCGAATTATGAACCCGGTCAACAATCTACATTCCTTCTTCACGCGATACACATCTTCGGAACATGCCATCTCCGTAATTCCGGAATAAGTGAGGATCATTCCAAAAATATATTTTAGCTTCATTATTAAGCTTCCTCCTTTCCCTAGCATCAAACTCTTCCTGAATGAAGCCACTCACTAAGTAGTTAGCTAAATCCGCATACCAAGGAACTTTAGCATTGAGCATCATCAAGCTATCCTCACGAAGCCATTCATCAATCGGCCCGCTCTCAGCAACTATACCATGGTCATCAATAGTCAATCTAGATAAGTAGTCCGCTAAAACGTTCTCGGAACCCATCTTATCTCTTATCTCAATGTCAATTCTTGAAGTAACAATACCCATCGAATTAGCTTGGGTTTAGCATCCTTCTTAATCATTAATTGGTGGATGGCCGAATGGTCGTTATAGACAATGACCTTTGACCCTACAAGGTAAGGTCGAAATTTCTCCATAGCATGAACTATTGCCAACATTTCCTTCTCGGTCGTGGAATAGTGGCTTTGATCTTGGTCCAAAGTCTTGCTAGAGTAGTAGATCACATGATGTTTCTTGTCTACTACTTGACCCAATACGACACCTACCGCATAATCCAATACATCGCACATAACTTCAAACGACAAACTCCAATCCAGAACCCTTATGACCGGTGCCGACACACGTGCTTGCTTCAATCTGTGAAAAGCCTCAAGACAAACATCATCAAATAAGAAGGGGGCATTCTTGAGAAGGACGGAAGTCAACGGTTTTGAAATTTTCAAAAAGTCCTTTATAAACCGCCTACAAAAGCCGTCGTGACCTAAGAAACTCCTCACCCCTTTCATATTTGTAGAGGTGACACGTTCTCAATCACCGCCACCTTAGCTTGGTCGACTTCAATCCCTCTCTTGGACACAATGTGACCAAGCATAACTCCCTCCTCAACCATAAAATGACATTTTTCCCAATTGAGGACTAAGTTGTGTTCCTCACACCTCCTAAAGATATTTTATAAGTTAACAAGTCCATGATCAAAGAAGTCTTCATGGACACTAAAGTCGTCCATGAAGACTTTCATGCTTTTTTCGAGAAAATCGGCAAATATTGTCATCATGCATCTTTGAAAAGTCTCGGGCGCAATACATAACCCAAAGGGCATCCTCCTATATGCAAAGACACCGAATGTACATGTGAATGTAGTCTTTTCTTGATCTTCCGGGTAAATTGGGATTTGAAAAAACCCTGAATACCCATAAAGAAAGCAATAGTATGCATCCCCGGCTAGTCTCTCTAGCATTTGGTTTATGAAGGGTATTGGTAAATGGTCCTTAAAGGTAGATGCATTCAATTTACGATATTCTATGCACATCCTTCATCCGATGGTAGGTCTAGTAGACACAAATGACCCATCCGCTTGTTCTACCATAGTCACACCACCTTTCTTGGGGACTACGTGGACCGGGTTTACCCATTTGCTATCCGTTATATGATAGAAAATGCCCGCATCAAGCAACTTAAGTACCTCATTCTTAACCACCTCCCCCATCTTGGGGTTCAATCGCCTTTGGCCTTCAATTGAAGGTCGGCTCCCTTTTTCCAAGCAATACGATGCATGAAAAGATTAGGACTAATCCTCTTGATATCGTCAATGCTATATCCCAATACCCCTTTGTGAAACTTGAGTGATGTTAAAAGTTTTTCTTCTTGGACTTTGGTGAGATTAGAAATGATAATAACGGGGAAGGACTCATCATCCCCAAGAGAGACATATTTGAGGGAAGAGGGTAAGGGTTTAAGTTATACCTTTGGAAGGATCAAACCCTCTACCTTCTTCATGATTTCTTCATAAACTTCAATTGCATCATCCATCTCATCATCTTGGATAGCAATTTGGAATACTTCTTCCATCCCTGAACCTTCTCTTGTTACTTCCTCTATGACTTCATCTATAATCTCCATGGTGCAAGCTTGGTCTAATGATGGACCCTTCATAAGGTGAGTAAGATTAAACTCGACAACGTCGTTTTCTATTCGGAAAGATAGCCGTCCATTCTTAACATCTATCATTACTCCTCCAGTAGCCAAGAAAGGCCTACCTAGGATGATCGGAGTGAAGCTATTCTCTGGAATGTCCAACACTACGAAGTCGGCAAGGATAAAATACTTCCCCACTTTGACGGGTATGTCCTCTAGCACCCCCAAAGGGCGCTTGACGGACCGATCCGCCAATTGAAGGCTCATGTTAATTGGAAGAAAATCACTAATTCCAACCTTCTTAGCAATACTCAAAGGAAGTACACTCACACTTGCTCCTAAGTTACAAAGAGCTCTAGATATTGGAACATTGCCGACTACACAAGTACTAGAGAAACTACCGGGATCACAAAGCTTTGGTGGTACTTTGTTTAAAAGTAGAGCACTACATGCTTCGGTTAGTGCCACCGTTTCTTGGGTTCCCATAGTTCTCTTCTTCGATAAAATATATTTTAAAAACTTGGAATAAGTCAGCATATTCAATATCACTTCGGTGAAGGGGAGTGTCATCTCAAGTTTATCCAAGATTTCACAAAACTTGGCATATTTAAAATTCTCCCTAGACCAAATAGCTCTTGTGGGATAGGGGATACTAGTGATGAGTTGAGAGTTAGAGGGTACCTTTGGAGATGTTGGTTTACTTGTTACCTTGGTGAAAGGTTGCAAGAGAACTTCTTCACTAGCTTATTCATAAGGTATATCCTCCACAAAGCCCTCATCATCACTTGTTAAATGGACCTTCTTGAGTGTTTTTGGATCACATGTCATCTTCCTTTCTTAGGGTCACTCAACCTTGCCGAAGGAGTCATGGGAGGACTCTCCTTACCATTATTCATCACCACCTTCTTCCTTTTAGGATAAACTTCCACCTCCAAATCTTTGTAGTGGTCTTTAAGTTCAACCCCACTCCTTAAGACAACCGCATAAGCTTGGTGGCTTGTAAATACATCCTTGGGGTTTTGCCCTTGGGCAAGAAGTCCACTTGGTGGTCTTTGGGGGTTCGCTAGGGCTTGGGAGGCCACTTGAGATTCTAGGCTCTTGTGGGAGGAATTTAATTGCTTCACCGCGTCTTGCGTTGTCGTGATCAATTTCATCATGTTTTCGTAGTACCCGATTTAGATATTAGTTTGAGGGTTTGATTCTTGAGTAAATGGTTGGTTGGACAAAGTTAAGGGGAATCCGTAGTTATATCGGTTGTTTTGCCCATGGTTGCTACCCCCTTGGTAATTTCCTTTACCTCCATGTCCTTGTTCTTGGCTTTGATTGACATACCCTTGATTACCATTGAAGTTTTGGTTGTTGTTGTACCCTTGATGGAAATTATGGCCTTGGTTAAATGGAGCATTGTTGAATCCTAGGTTGGGGCGTTATTGGTAGTTCTTGAAATTTGGGTCTCCTTGGTAACCTTGTCCATGATTGAAATATCCTTGATTTTGGTTGAAATTGTTGAAATTTGGCTTACCTTGGTAATCTTGTCCTTGGTTGAAATTTTGGTTGTAACCTTAGAATCCTTGATTCGAGCCTTGATTGTAACCTTGATTCCTTTGGTTTTGGAAAGATCGGTTGTTGTTATTATAACCTTGGTTTTGGCCTACATAAGTGTTTCTTTGACCTTGGTTACTTCCTCTTACATGGTAGAATCCCAATAGGTTCATTTGTTGTGATTGAGATTGTGGTGGTGGTGGATTTTCCACATTGGTACTC
>JAOWBH010168336.1:0-10790 GCA_028566215.1 Silene coronaria
ACACCATAGAATTTCAAAATTGTAAGGGTACACCGTAGAAAACCAAAAAACTAAAGGGTACACGGTAGAATATCCCTTAAAATTTCTACAAAGATGAGGGAGGCTATGAAGATTATGAAACGTAGTATTGAATTTCTTTTAGCAAAGAGTAGTGGTGTTTGATCTTGCAGTAGACAAGTGAATAAAAGTGGTGTCAGTCAGGGGACAATTTTATCGGCCCAAACAAGAAAATCTCAAAATAAATAATGACTAGGCCCATCAAAGGGGCCCGTTTAATAGTTAGATGTTAATGCTACTCATACCTTATTTGTCCCAAACTTTTCTTAGTGTATGCTTACGTCTTGCCCAAGCATGCTGCTTTTGTCATCGATTTGATATATTTCTTCATCCACCAAGTCTCCCTTGTGACGGATATATTTGTCACATGCTTACGACGGATCAAGTATTACTTATGTGGGTAGATAAGATAAAACAGAATGATACTCCCTAAGCACTTAGCTTTTGTCTTATCTACCCACATGGGTAATACTTCACCTGTCGCAAATTTGCGACGGATATGCATGTCACCAATGTTGTTAAAATCGAGATCCGGATCGTACGATCCAAAAAGTGAAAAACGATTCAAATTGTTGTAGGATCGTTCTGGTGGTAGAATCGGTATAGGATCGGTCAGGATCGTGTAAGATCATTGATAGGATCGTAAAAAGCTTTTTTGTGTTACAAATTTGTGAGTTGGTTGTTCTTCTATACTTACAACTCTAAATTAAATGTATATGTAATATATTGATATGATTATTTAGATTTTCTTGTCATTAAATACACTTTTAACATTATATATCATAAATTATACCAAATTGTTTACATAAACTTGTTTATCCAAGCTATTTGTAGGATCTTACGATACCCACGATTTGATCCTACGATCCGATCCTACCACCCCTCTTCGATCCAAAGTAGGATCCCGATTCTGAGAACATTGTTTGTTACAAATGAAATTTTTTGTTTTTCATTTAAATCATTTCTTTACCTTTAATTAATATATATACATCCTTAAAAAGAAAATTCAAAAGGATAAACAAATACTTAGAATAAAGAGTTTTTGACCTTATCGAGAATGTTGAGACCTTTAACACGAACATCGTGTATAAATTTGTAATTTTAGATAATTGTATATGGTTATGTTACTTATGTATCAATCAGCTTTTTTTCTTGCGGTAGTAAAACCTTTTTGTTGCCATTAAGGACGATAAGTTAGTCTTCTATAATTAATCATTGTACTATTTTCAATAGTTAAAAAAAAAAAATAGTTTGTACTCCGTATCACTTATCCTTCTAATAAAGCCATGGTGCTTATTTTTTTGAGGGAAAAATCCTAAGGTTTTACTTCAATAACGATAAATCAAACGCTACATCATTATTTACATCTTGAGGCAAACCATTTGACCAATACCCTTCTACCAACTATCAGGGGCGTCTCAAACTTTTGAGAGGCCCTGTGCTAGATAGTCGATTTGGGCCCTAAATTAAAATTAAATTCATTTTTAACGATAACATTTACTAAAGGCATGGATGAATATAAATTTTACCGCTCTCTATTAATTAGCTAGGCATCCCTGATTAGATCTAATCTATTAAGATACTACCTATTATGCCTAAAAGTTTTGAAACTGTAAATCTAAAATGATACCAAGTGGAGCACATTTTTATCAATTTATGATAACACATATCTCTTTTGAAAAAAATTATTTGAATTGAATATGGGTTAAATAAGCAAATAATGTTTTTCTAACTCATATTTATATGAAAATGGGTAAAGAGAGTATAACTCTTTGAAAGATATTTTATAATTGGGTGATAAAAAATGATGGAAAGACGAAAAGAACATGACAATATAAGGTAAAAAGGAAACACTAAAGTAAACAAAAAAAAAGTGAAAAAATTCCAAATTGTTGTTGCTAGGGGTCGAACTAGACTAGATTAAGAGCTACTATGAGAATTTTACCAACTACCAAAAAGACCACTAGACCTCTTTCTAATGACGACTACACATTGGTGTTTAAAGGTATATATTGTGAGTGTCCATGTAAATGAGGCCCCTCAACTTGGAGGCCCGGTTCTTGGGCTCAGCCTGAACCGGGCCTTAGCTGCCCCTGCCAACCACTCTCCGGAAAGCGTTAGCCAAAACATGAGCTACACAATTGTTTACCCGGATTAGTATAAGACCAACTGGCATAATTAAAAGAATTACAAATAAATATAATGTCATCAATAATAAGACTAACTGACAGAATTAAAAGCCATGGTACTTCATAGAAGAGTTTTAATGGTATTTAAGCAAAAAAAAAAAAAGGTGAATATACACTTGCGCAAGAATTTATGATATATATGTGCAGTTTTACTTATGTGCTTATATTTATTTATTTAATACTTTAGTGTTCAGTTATCAAATTTATTATTAGTCATTATTAATTTAAAACACGTGTCTATATATATTTCTAAAAAAAGTTTATTTATTGTGGCATATGAAAAAAAGGACGATGAATAAGAAAGAATTGATAGTAGTGATTTCTGTTCACTAGTTGTCTTAGTCGGGCCCTATGAAAAATTCTTGCGTCCTCCGGGAGTACCGTACTCCTCACACTCAAGCCATTATAATATTCCATTTAGTGGACAGCTTTTAAGTGTGAGGAGGACGGTCCTCCCGGAGGACACAAGAATTTTTCGGCCCTATAATAGCCCGAAGCACAATAGCACTAACATAAACCGTGCAATTTTGCCCTTTTGAAGGGGTACCTACTAACTACTACCTTTATACCTTATCTATGAAGACATGATAATCCCTTTGATTAAGCCTTCTTTATTGTCGTTTCAAAAGTTGCATGGAACCTTTGAGTATGGCTCTATTTATGGGTATGGAAAACTCATTACCAAGCAAGCCAGTTTCCTTTCTTTTAGTTTGAAAGCGCACCAATAGGAGTCGGTCCATGGAAAGACGATCAAACCAATTTGGACCGTTGGCAGTAATAGTAGTGTAAAGTTGGATGATGTGAGTGATACGAATTCTTATTTAAAGTAAGTGATTAGGAATTTAATTTCTAACTAATCTTGTGAATGAGAAGAAAACAAATTTGTATCTTCAAGACCCAAAGGAGTTTATCCCGCCTGTCGTACGGGTACCTCTATTCAACATCAAAAAAAGTATGGGGAGCTCATTGCTCATAAGTGATCCTCTTAATCATCATCCTCAAGTTGAAGTTGGTATATGAGAGGTAAATCATGTAATCTCACAAAGTAATGTATGAAGTATTTATTAAGGTATATATTGGGCCTTAATTATTACCTTAAGGCCAAGGTTCTGGTTGAGGTAGTCACATGTTGGCATTTTGGACCTGTTTATTCATTTTTCATGTCCAAAAGACATTCTAATGAGGTGACGTGTTAATAAGACCATTGGTTGAGTCCAAGGTTTTGTGTCAAGGTATAAGACAACGATTGAATCTCAACCAGCATCTTAAATTTTTAGTAGAGATGATCTTTTCAGAATATCGTATGTTCACCTATACATGCATAAAAGTTCTGCATGCATGTTTATCTTTTTTTTTTTTTTTCAAAGGAAAACTTTATAACTATCAGCCTAAAAATGAGGACCCTATCGAATATATATGATTTGATATCAATAAGTATCGTCAAACCGCATATATCAAAACTAAAACAATGGCATCCTACCTCTCGGGTAGTGGACAAAATCGTCTCAAATTTAATAAACATAGAGATCACGTACATATAGACTATTGTATACAAATGACATGGATTATGCCGATAATAATTTATTTACGAGATTTAGATAGTGTAGTTGTCTTAAACGCGATATAAACTCAAACTCAAGTTAACAACAAAATTGATAAACCTTTTTATGTAAATATAGAAACAAGTTTACAAGTAATTAGTGGCGAGTGTTAATGACCCGACCCTTCTCTACTAGGGCCAGAAGCCAATGTATGCATCCGGCCTCTCATAAAGAACCATGCTTGAGCACGACTCCATTGAGTCGGACGAGAAGCCGGAGTTACAACAATATCTAACTTATTATTATTGCTCCCTTGCTTACCATGTCTTCTGTAGTAGTTGTCAGACTTATCACCCTTATATGCCACGACTACTATACCGCGATTTTCATGACTAGTTGCAACCAACATCAACATCACTACAATGGATACAGAATATATGGACATGGACGTAAATCTTCGCGATTCCATGAATTGAATCTCTCTCTCTATATATATATATATATAAATATATGTATTTTTGGTGTAAAAATGTCAATGTATAATAGCTCAAAATTATAAGCAAATAGAATGTACGTCCTAGGTCAGTTATATATATGGGAGTAAAGCTTGTTGATGATATGTTTTTGCTTAAATTTTTTGGCTTTTTTAATTGTTTGGTCATTTCTACCAACTACTCATTTAATTTTACACATGGGATATCCACTGTTTCCCAGTTTGCAGCAATATATGAGCTTTATGTAACTTCATGGTTTTATGACGACTTGATTTACTCGGACATTGTGTGTCTTTGCACAATAATTTGTCTCCCATTCTTTATTCTTACGGCTACATATGTTACTACCACACCAATAGCGACACCTAAACTTATTTACATTGAGCAGTTGCTACATATACGGGTTCAAATAAACAAAAGTTCTTTATGTTTAAAGCTCTTTAAATCTCTATTATATTTCCTTTTTAGGTTTAATGATGTCCTCACTTTAGTTCATATTTTTCGGAAAGATTAGTCTCGCGTAAAATGGTTTTACAATATTACATTGTTATAAAACCGTATAACGGAATATCTTTATGTTCTTATTATAGAAAGTAGGCGTGCTAATGAGTCGTGACAGCTCGTAAGCAACTTGAGATCGGCTCGGTCAAAGCTCGGCTCGACTCGAGAGCTTAACGAGTCAAGTCGAGCAAAAACTGGCTCGACTCGAAAAGCTCGCGAGTAGCTCGAAATTGTGTGATTAGATATATTGCTCATATTTTATAAAAGTATTTTATCATGATTATATTTTTGTATCACACATTCCAAATGTCTCTTTGATTTGTCAAATATTTTTACATTTAATCTTCAAACCTTATTATTGAAAACATCGGAAGTAAAAAAATCTAAAATTTAACAATTATATATAGGCTCGAGCTCGCGTTAAAGCTCGCAAGCTTGATAGCGAGCACAGTTTTTTAAAACTCGGGTAAGCTCGAGATCGGTTCGAGGTCGAGTTTTGCTTATTGAGCACAAGCTCGGGCTCGACTCGACTCGTTAGCACCCTCAGGAAAGTTGTGATTGGTGGAATTTATTTTAATTGGGGGGTTTTTAGGTAAATAAATTCCAAGAAATTTTAATGTAAAATGGTTTTATACTGCAGACCTTCTATGTTCACCGTCGTTGACTTTTTTTCTCTCTTAGACTAATATAATAACTCTGTCTATGGGTCAATAATTATCTACTCCCTCTATTTTTCTATTTTCCTCCCATTTGCTTTCCCCTCCAAGACGGAACATTCACATGTTTTCTGATATGTAAATATAACCTTTTTTGTCGAAATAATATTTTGTAAAATATTGTTTGGCAATAAATGTAAATACTTTAATTTTATTCATTAATATTTTTATTTTCAATATATTTAAGGTTAAAGTTTGGTAACTTTGACCTCCAAAAAGTAAATGGGAAGAAAATAGGAAAATGGAGAGTGTTAATTTTGGCATAAAGTTAAAGGAAATGAGAGAGAATTGTGAAACAGATGAATTACTTATATTATTTCATTTATTTGCACATGTCTTTTTACAATCAAAATTAAAACATATACGGAGTACTATATATGTGCCATAAAAGGGAAACAAATAACATTCTGTCAGAGTTAAAGGAGTATTATTAATTTTGGTCGTATACATAAAATTGTGACATGTATTAAATTGTTCGGTAAAGAGGAAGATGGAAGATAAGGTACTTTGGAAGTTAGCGTTACTTTCTACTCCCACTCATCTACTCCAAAAGTAACATTAACTTTTTGACCATATTCATGGTTGTAGAGAATCTTTGATATTATTAGATGAATGAGTTGTTTAAAGATATAACTTATAAGAGCTCCTCATTGGATCTCATGAAAGTCATATTTTTTTATTTTTTATTTTATAAGGAAAGAAAACTCGATTGATCCTCTAGGCTATGATCAACCTATCTCATCCTTTTGAATGAGAAAGGTAAGTTGAAGGCACCGGCTATCAAACCACCTTGAAAGAGTAGGACATGAATATAAAAGTCATAAAGTCAGCAACTTTGTTAGCTTCAAGAAAGTAATGTTTAATTATCACTTCTTCGAAAAAAAGAAGATCTAATTTTACATCCTTAATAATAATAATAGAAATTTCCCAAGAAATTTGTCGAGTGCTGCGGATTGAGTTGATAACACATAAATTATCACCTTCGACAATTAACTTTGAGATTCCTAAATATTTAGCTGCTACAATGCCTTCTTTTAAAGCGAGAGCTTCCGCAACAAGAATACTGTTAGACCCGCACTTTTTTGCTCCTAACAAAATAACTTTACCATTATGATCTGTTATAGAGTATCTTAGAGCAACTTTATTCCCATTTATTTTCAATCTGTCAAAATTTTGCTTAAAAAACTCATTTCTAGGTTTCTCTCATCAAATTTCTTCCTTATGATTAGTGTTTCTAACTGACACGTCTTTATCGGGATTGTTGAGATCCTTATGTCTAGTCTCATTCCACATCTTAATGCTATTATTACATAATTTAATAAGTTTGTTGATACTGATATGAACATTATTAAAATCAATGTCATTTCTATGGAACCATGCACTCCACCAAATAAATATAATCTTGATGAAATCAGCTTTTGAAATCACGTTTTTAAGATGATTAAGTTTCATTATAAAACTTTGACATGCAATATTATCGTATATTGCCAAAATATTGTTAAAACTAATAATGTTCATGTCTTGAATAACGGAATTAACCAAGGAACATTCGAAAAAGAAATGATATATATCTTCAATGGGATGATTGCACAACACTCATTGAGGTGGGACAATTATATAATTTCGTAGAAGCCTATTTTTCGTAGGGAGACCATCAACACAAGTTTTTCAAAGAAAAAATTTCAATTTTGGTGGAACATTTAGTTTTCAAATCCAGTAAAATTTACATTTTTCAATGTTTTGTTCGAACAAGCCTTGTGCTAACCATGTCGCTGTTTTAGTTGGGAAATTCCCATCAACAGACAACCCCCAAAGAAGGGTATCTGGAATATCATTGTGCGACAAGGGAATATTAATTATCTGCTCAACAATATCATTATCCACAATATCAGATAACTTATTGACATCTCATTGCTTATCAGGGGCTATGAAATCTCTAACCAAAATATTAAGATCATGGGTCATATGAGCATCAATATTTTTAGTAAGGGGGTAAAGAAAAACCCAATTATCACTCCAAAATTTGATATTGTTTCCATTACCTACCTGCCATTTTAATCCCTTTCTAAATAAATCTCGAATACTCATGAGTTTACATCATTGCCACGAACAAACTGAATTAGGTTTATATTAAAAAAGTGAACAATTTTTCATGTATTTCTTAGTTGCCACTTTTACCCATATTAGTTGCTCCGCGCGCGATGCCTTAATTTGACCGATTGTTTGGCCGGTTTAGTGAGAAAGTCGTGTAGTAATCAATGGTACGGTGCCATTTTCATTTCTTGAATTTTTGTTATGAAAACACTTGGAGATAGGCTATGATAATACACAGAGCATCGCAAAAGACTTATATAACATAATGTAAAGATAGAGCAAGGACATCATGAAAAAGGTTGACCATTACGGTCTTGGTTACAATTCTATCCTACATACATTTGGTACAAACGTAAAAAAAACATACTTGATGATAACACGGAAATGTAATAATGAGGCTGTGAGAAACCATCGTGATGACTACGTTTTTTATTACAGCTCCATCCGTAAACACATTCAAATAAACAAAGGTAACGGGCTCAATGATAATGCGAATGTTTAATAATAACACATTGGTTTTATTAAATTTTCGTCCCATTTCTCCAATACATGTGCCGTGTGCGTGTGTGACATCTACCATGGTGTAGGTGCATACATTGTCTGCATCAGCGAGTGCTCTGGGAGCTTGTATATACGTTGTGGTACAGTTGAAGTACTTGAAATCCAGCCTAGAAGCAACCCAGAAGTACTTGAAATCCAGCCTATAATTTAAAGATCGATTCGCAGTTCTAGACGATGACCAAAATGATAGATGTCAATGGTTCTAGACCCTTAACTAAGGTCACCTCAATGCTGGTAAAATTGCCTTGATTTATCTGAGAGCAAGAGTTTGTGGTGCCTGGAACAATGTGGTCACTGGTACCTGACTTATTAGTAGGTTATTAGTAGGTGGACATGCATCAACCTTTACACCAAGAGGACATACATCCACATCCCCTTCTCCTAAGGGTTAAGCTTCTACAAACATAGAATCATCAATCTTGGTTTCTTGTGGTACTTATCTTCCACTGCATCTCGAACCAGCTTCCCATAGGGGATTTGCTTTGGAGAGGACATTTTCACTTCCTAATATCCTAAGGCAATGCCTGGTTGGAGAAAAACAAAAAAACATAATAAAGATGTTCAATTTATTCAAGAAAATATATATACCTTATATTTTCGTGGACCACATTTCAAACGCATATCTGGTCTAGAAAAAAAGATCAATAATTTTTAAAAATGTTATGGCAAAGTCGATGGATTCAGTACAATTAGACTTAACCTTGGTGAATATGATTATATTAGCTCCATTATTTTGAAAAAATTCTTCGGTTGATTTCACTTTAAACACAAAATTAATCAAGTACCCATAAGTTTCCCCTACCCTTCTCTTAATATCTGCAACTTGGGCAACATAAGAAGATATCACGGCCACATGAGGCGGTTGGCTACAACAGCGCCATAAGGTTTACTAGTCGAATAGATCAAAAGACTGTTAACAAAATATCTCCATAATACCAGTCACAGTTTTCTTACATGGGTGTTTTTCATGAAACCAAATCATGATATGATGGCAGTTGGGGAGTATTTATTATATCCCTGTTTAAGTGCGTTAATGTGTGTGTGTGTGTGTGTGTGTGTGTGTGTGTGTGTGTGTGTGTGTGTATGAGTAGATATTTTAGTCAAACTGAAACACTCAACTATTACATTTGGGTGAGCCCTGCCTTTTTGAATTAGGGTTCGATGCTTTCAAATTAATACTCTATGAGGCCATCTATAATGGGACTTATTGTTAACTAAAAACAGACCTACTTTTGAGACCACATAGGATGACCAACTTTCCTTTTCAACCAAGCAGAAACCAAATGAGCATAGAAGCAAAAAGAAATTACCGGAGACAAGAAAGTAGCCCCGGAACAAGGACAATATTGACTCCAACCATGAAACCTTTATCCTGAAGCAATCCACATATGTACGAATTGAGCACTTTAATAGTTTTCTCATCAGTATAAGATACATCAAGTTAAGGATATTAACTCGTCATTGTGTCCCATGCAATTAGACATATCAGTTTCTAGATATGCCACCGAATATACTGCTAACAATATCCCCGTTTAATTGTTTAACAACTTTCATATAACTACAACAAGCCGGTCAAGTGAATACTACACCAACAACTTTCATCGAACATCTCTATATACGACAAGAAAATGCTTAAAACTATTGAAATTCTAGACAAACCATTAAAAAATGCACTTGATCTTTCCAGGGTGCATAAGGAAATAACAGACTAAATGGAGCTGCAATCACAATTTTTTCCAATGGAAACTTATATAGTTCTTATTGAGTAGTTTTAGTCGACTATTTAACAAAGGACACAAACACAGCCTAAAATTGACTGATAAGTAAACTTTTTTATGCTAATTACAAGCTAAACTGAGTGAATTGTCTCGTTAGCCGTCTTGTTTAATTGCCCTCCTGGCAGTTCTCTTAGTTCCAAGGCAAAATAACAAACAAACATTCACCGATATGAGATTTTAGATTCACAAATGCTCCCACATTCACACAAATATTAGTTTTTCTTTTATAATATATTGGCGCATAAACCCTTGCTTCAGTACCATAATCGTGCCATCGACATGTCCCTACAATGAAGGAACTTCAAGGGCTAGAACAATTAGAAGAATAGTTAAATGGGGGGATATTTGTCAATTAGATTCAGGGTAACCTATTTTTTAGCAGATATTTTAGCGCGAAAAACTAAATCTATGGATCAATACGAACACATAAGTCTAACTGGGAAACCTACCAAATTTCTGTTTAATCTGGCTACATAGTTGGTGAACAGCACATGCACACAGTTTGCGCCTAGATTCTTTGGCAGTTTAAAAAACTGTATGAATTTCCATTGACTGACAAATTACTGTAAAATGAGAAGGTTGCCTAAAAATAGAAAATGAGCTCTTTTTTTTTCCAGCATTACATGACCAAAATTAGACATCAACAGAATCCATCATAATAAATTTCAAACTAACTTCCACTATTAGACGTTCCTAAATGGGTAGTTTCATCATACTGGGCTCCTCAATGACCGAATCATCATGTTAAACAACCTCAGTATTAAAACAACACAGTCCAATACTTTAGAAAGTGATGAGCCTGCAACCTACAAAGCGGCGATTACTGGTTCCAACTCTAAGTTATGGCTAGAAGCCATGC
>JAOWBH010168347.1:0-10789 GCA_028566215.1 Silene coronaria
TCACGTGAGCAAGTTGATTAGAATTGAGGTTTTGGAAATCATCATCACTGCATCTTCATTGAGTTATATCTCTTCGAATTGGGGACTGCCTAATTGATGGTGAAGTTACGTTGACGTAATTTTCGTTATTGTCGGTCGAACTAGGTAGTTAGTTTGGTTGATGGTGGTCGACTCGTGTTTTAAAGAGGGTAGTCATCAGTCGAGAAGGTGGTGGTGGCCGGTGGTGAGGTCGGCTGGTGTGAGGTTTGCCGGCGACTGACTGAAGGTGGTGAACGAAGGTGGTGATAGGAGAAGTGGGAAGTGAGGAAAAAATTAATTGGGTGAGGGAGTTAAAAAAAATGACAAGGATAATATCGTAAAAGTCGTATGTGAAAGAGTAAAATTCGTATGTGAAAAAGTATATAACGTGTGTCGCGTCCTAAATTTCATGAAATGCCGGCATGTTGACACATGTTCATTTCATGCCTGTGTCCGTGCCCATATTCATTTTAGAGCAACCCGAATACACAAAAGAAATGGTTTTAAATTCAAGGATCTTAACCCTAAAACCAACTCGGATACTCGCTTTTGCTCAGCCTTTAGGGTCGGAGTTTGTAGTTACTTTCTTGTAGTGCAAGAATCGGGAAAAGAATCCAAGTAATACACTCCAGAGACCTCTTTCTCTACTTCCTTGTTGAATTCTCTTACGTTTGCTGTCTGCTCTCTAATTTTACCCTTTTGCGTAATTCAGGTATAATTCTCCTCTTTCTATCTTCAAAATTGAATTGGGTTTTAATTAATTATCTTTTTCTGCAATTGACACCCATGATTATTAGTTATTACATCAACAAATTTGTTGGGTTATTTGATTTCATCTCAAAAATGATGAATTGATTATCTAATTTCAACTGAGATTGATTAAATATAATAATTAATTGGTATTAAGTATAAAGTTTGTTCCTTTTATTGTAAAAAGTGTGAAATTTTGATGAAATGGGCATATCATATGATTTTGATCTGGGAATTTAAGAATGTTATGATTTAATTGTGCTGTGATTTTTGCATATGTTGGTTAAATTTGATCATAATTAGCTTCACTGCTGAAATGTCTTAAATTTGTTGTGATGGTGTCTGCTTAGTTATAGTTGCGGCTACGAAAGATTGTTTTTTTCTGTAGTGTTCAGGCTTGTTATTTGAAGTTCCTTGTTTGATTGAACTGCAACATTTGTTGTGGCTCGAGTTTTATGAAGTTTCTTGTCAGTGGTAGGGCAAATTTAGTATGAGACGGTTTCATGTTTAAGACTTACTTCATTCCTTGTGTATTAGTATTATGTTAATGGGTTGGTAATTGGTATTAGTATAACATGTAAAACCGTCTCATAAAAGTTTTTGTGACCGAAGAAAGATGATACTGAGTATTTGATAGTGAAGGTTTTGCTGCTTTAAATTGTCATTGTCATGGTATTGCTTCTAAAAA
The DNA here is from genome assembly GCA_028566215.1 of Silene coronaria. Taxonomy (NCBI): domain Eukaryota; kingdom Viridiplantae; phylum Streptophyta; class Magnoliopsida; order Caryophyllales; family Caryophyllaceae; genus Silene; species Silene coronaria. The sequence goes on from JAOWBH010168347.1 coordinate 1,457, forward strand.
GGTTGTCGTACCAAGAAATGTAAGAGTGTAGAAGTAGAAGTGTAGAACACTAAAACATGTCACATATGATCTTTAACCGCTTATGGGACGTCTGTTTGACACTTCAGAACACAAGATGTTGGAAGCCACTTTGATTAAGGCTGTTTTTTCTTTGTATTGTGATGAGTATATGACTGAGAATAAATAGTTGATAGTCGTCATCTAATAAAATGTAGTAGTATATTATTAGTTATGCTTAACAAATCCGGTCACTGGCATGCTAGACTCGTTTATCACTATCAAAGCCATGCATAAAGACTTGAGTGATCTTAACAAAGTATGGGAGATTAAGCCTCTCAAGATGGCTGGAGAAAAGGATGCTCGGAAAATTTTGGAGGATGTGGCAGAACAGGTGCAGCCAATCATGTACAAGCATAAATGGAAAGTCCAGCTTCTCTCTGAGTTTTGGTAGGATTATGAGCTTAATTTATTCAATTTAAGTTTTTTCGTATACTCTTGAAAAGTTCTCCTAATCAGGCTGTTAATATGCCAATAACAGCCCTTCAAATCCAGCTCTCATGGGATTGAACATAGATGGAGGCACCGAGATTAAGCTAAGATTGCGAAGGCAAGAAAGGCAATGGGATTTCTTTTCCAATGAGCAAATTCTCGATACTATGCTGCATGAACTGTGTCACAATGAACATGGTCCACATAACGCTGATTTCTACAAACTCCTAGATGAGCTTAGATTGGTTAGTGACCTGCTACTTTTTGTTCTCTTCTACATTTAACTATATAATCTGCTGTCAAGTTGCCTACTCTCTGGGCTGTTCCAAAGAGCTGAAATCTTTTGAACCCTGTTCGTTACAGTCGTTGAAAATGCTGTCCTTTTTTTTTTTCTCATTCACTCACTTGTGTTGTTGAACTCTATTCATAACTACCTTCATTTCTCATTTACTCACATGTGTTGTTGAAAGCTTGACATTTTGAGTCACTGTGACAGTATGCCTTTTCATAACTCATAGAATGACTAGTACCGATATTTTTTTTCTGTACATTTGTAGGAATGTGAAGAACTAATGGCAAAGGGAATTACCGGTGCTGGTAGAGGATTTGATCAACCAGGAAGACGGTTAGGTGGGTTCTCACAGCCACCACCTTTGCCGCTTCTCCGCCAACATGCATTGGCAGCTGCTGAAAAAAGAGCACAACGTGGAACTTTGCTGCCGTCAGGGCCTAGGCGCCTTGGTGGTGACAGTAGTATTAAGGGTGCTCTAAGTCCAAATCAAGCTGCTGCCATGGCTGCGGAAAGAAGATTGCATGATGACATATGGTGTGGGTCTAAATCCGTGGAAGGTACCCAAAAGCAAGCAGATAATGCATCATCTTCAACCAATTCTCGACAAACACAGGATTTTAATTGGCCTGGCAACCCATCTTTCCCTATTGGCAATCCGTCTTCCCCTGTTTCGAGTTTGCCATCTTGGGAAAGCCATGAAAATACAGGAACTCGAGAGACTTGGCAATGCGATGCCTGTACTTTGATCAATAAGGTAAACTTCTCACGTTTGTATCTTCCTCAAATATTTTATGAATCACTGAATGAAAATGGCTTGTATAACCCTGAAACGCTTTTTTCCCGTAAAGCAGTAAATGATAATCTCGTCTTCATTTATGGGTCACTCGGAAACAAACTCTTTGTTATAAGTTCATCACTCATATTTCAGCTTTCGATTATACATGCGCTCATCCAAGTATTCTTTTGAACCATTGACAGCCATTAGCTTTAACATGTGAAGCATGTGAAACACCAAGAATCGAGAAAGTTGAACTTCAACTCAACAACTGGTCATGTAGATTCTGCACCCTGATCAATAGCAATGGATCAGAAAAATGTTCAGCTTGTGGTGAATGGAGATATTCATATGGTCCTCCTACTACTGGCTATACGCCACACGTCGGGACTTGATGCAAGGATCCCTTGTGTATGGATTACTATTTTGTGCAAAGATACGTGTTGATAGCTTGGTTCTATAATATTTGTAATGCTGTGATCGGTATACAAAAACCAAACAATGGCGACTTTTATTTGAGGAGATTTCTGTTACTGAGCGCTGTAAATTTTGTACCATAAGTATTGTAAGTACTGTATTTGTATACCAAAACTGTATTTTTTTCAATAATTTGTCATCCATTTTCGTAATACAATCTGCATGACCGTTCTTATTTGTGAAATTTGTGAATGCAACTCAGTCAATTTCTAAGTTGCTACAGATCCTTAGAATTTAACTGTCTCCCTGCTCCCTGGTTTCACCAACCGAATTTATGTTTGACATAAGTAGAAGAAACCTACAACATCATCGCCATCAGAAAAGCAAAGAAATATTAACCATTGTCTCCATCAGAAATTCAAGTTTCTCCTGCTGTTGTTTTTCGTCTTTATTTTTTCAGAGAAATACTGATGCAACTATACTTGCAGAGACTGTTAGGTCCAGAGCTACTATTCAAACTACCCAGTACTTTATGTCATTATCTGACCAAGTATATAAGCTTTGATCCTGTCAATTTTGAAAGCTTCACAACTTAGAAAGGCAGAGGAGGTGACGCTAGTGAGAGGAGAGTCAGTAATGAATGCTGAGGAAGCAGAAGGATCAGAATCACCACCATCGCCACTGCGACGGCTGCCACGGCACCACCCTTCGCCCCTTCCTATCAGCACGGGGCCTGATTATGAGAATTACACTTTCTCTCAATCGCCATCACTATCACCCCCGGTCTCACCACCTGGCTCCTCCCATTCGTCAGGTGAGAACATCTCTCTAATGCATGCTTACAAGCTTTCTGACCGAAGAAGTGTATCCGCCCCATCAAGCTTCTGCCTGGATCGGATTCAGCCCGCATATAATTCGGATTATGAACCCACTTCTTGTCTCAAGGAACTGTAAGTTCGTACTCTTATCTTCTCCTATAAGTCTAGATTTCAGTTTTCAGACAGATAGACAGTAGATAAGCTGAGTTTGACTAGTAGGTTATAAAGGAGTGGAGAACCATGAACCCTGATGCAGAAGTTGAAAAAACTCAATTAGACAACTAACAGTCGAAACTACTTTAAAAAGGAGAGGCAGTTAAGAAAACGTTTAAGCGATCATATATGTGCCTGAGCCGGATGCGAGTTGGGCATATCATGATTTTATAGCCCACTGACAAACGAGTAAGCGGTCTTCATGGCAAAATGAACTCCGCTAGGCCTATATAGATTTTTAAAAATGCATTATTCATTAGTTTGTCCCGCCCATTAACAGTTCATGAGAAAATGGGGGAAAATAATGAAATAATCATAATAGATAGAGAATTCCACGGGTGCAGAGTGTCGCTGCTGTCTCGTCTCTCTTATGTATTACGGACTAAACGGCACTATCAAATTTCCTTATGGTGCTGCAATGATATCCACAACATGATATGTTGCTTAGATATCAAATTGTTTATTGTGTTGGTATTCATTATCTTACATGCTCATTCACCATATAGGAAGCGTGATGTAAGGAGTTATTTTGTTTCGTCATACATAGATAAATTACGTCAACTGACACTATACGTATCAACGTCGAGATTGCAGGCTGGAGTGGTTTGTACTCAAATGCTGTAATTGCTGCTCCTGGAACATCAATTCTACATCTAAACTCCATCAATGCCAGAGCAGTAGAGCCTAGATTACTCATTGTTTTAACTCTTTGATTATATGTTTACCATGCCAATGCTCGTGGGTCAAAAGTTATTAAAATTATCGGAAAACAAAAACAGTGGATATATAGTTGCGATTTAGCTGCTGAATAGGGTTGTTTTTAAATGGATGTTCCATTCCGGAGAGGTGATTAAATGCGGGCTTGAGCTGGACACAAGTTCAATAAGTCAATAGTTGCATACGACTTATTTGTGGGCCGGCCAGTTTGGGTCAATGGATAGGAGGATCTTGGACAGTTCTACCAAAAGTTAATTGTAGCATAAGATTGTAGTCTCCAATAATGGTGCCAAAAATTCTTGTGTCTCCCCACACTTAAAGGCTATCCACCAAATGGAATATTATAATGGCTTGAGTGTGAGGAGTATTAACCATATTACACCAAATCAAGAATATACTAATTAATCTTGTGAATATTGTAAACTAAGAAAGTTATCTTTACTATTATTCTCCTTGCCTTAACTGTAAATCTTGTACTCCCTATATACTTGTAACCCTCATTCTTTCATAATATAATTCACTTTACACAAAATAAACCAAGTCTTATATGGTATCAGAGCGGCATCGATCCAACCAACATCTTCTACCTCGCCGCATCACATCCTTCAAAAGACACGCCTCTTCCTCTCATCATCTCGTCACCATGTCAGGTAACATCACCAACGATATCGTAGTTCCAAACCCCCACGAGACTACAAAACCTTTAACATCACTAAACCTCAACCATTGCGTCAAATTGAACTCGCTAAATTATACTGCTTGGCGTTTTCAATTGACAAATATTCTCTTCGACTTTAGTCTCCTCGGTTTTATTAACGGAACCGAGACACCACCATCGCAAACCATTAATGATGATGCAAATAATGCACAACCGAATCCGGCTTATTTGAGTTGGCTCAAACAAGACGGATTAATCCTTGGTGCCCTTATGGGTACCCTCACCGCCGCCCTCCAACCATTAATCGTAAGGGCTAAAACCGCAAAAGAGGCATGGGATATCCTTGCCAATGCCTACGCCAACCCATCACGGGCACACATAATGCAACTAAAAGAACGATTCGACTCCATCGTCAAAACCACGGATCAAACCATCTCAGACTACATGAACTCCATCAAAGTTTGTGTTGATCAACTCGCCCTTATGGGCAAAATACTCGACCCCGAAGATATCATAGCCCAAGTCGTAAAAGGCCTCGACTATGAATCTTATAAACCCGTCATCACCATTGTTCGTGCTCGTGATACACCCATAACCTTTGAGGCACTTCATGAGAAATTACTACAACATGAACTTCTCATGAAGCACGACACTACCACTGCTCCTAACCATTTTCCACCTTCTGCAAACCCGGCTTATCGCCACAATCACAACCATCGTGGCCCCTCTCGCCAACAACCAGCAGTCCATTACCAGCAGCCCCCTCACCAGAATGCTTCCACCAACACTACTGCTCCTCGTCCTTTTCGAGGCCGATGCCAATGGTGTCGGGAAACTAGTCACGTGATCGCTAATTGCACTCTGTTCCGGAAACTCTTTCCGAACATAGTGTTTCCTGAACCGAAATACCGACAACACCACGCCCCACCACAGGCACAACACCATGCATCATTACAGGCACACCTCGCCAATCACAGCAGCCTGCCACCTAACCCCAACTACCTGCTCGACAGTGGCGCCTCACACCACCTTACCCACGACTTGGATACCCTTGCTTTCCATTCACCCTATGACGGCTTCGACGACTTAATCATCGGTGACGTCTCCGCTCTCCCCATCGCAAATACAGGTTCCTTTACAATGCAACAACTTAAGTTTAATAATGTTCACGTTCCCCAAATTTCCCGTAACATAATTTCGATTTCGCAACTATGCCATGATAACAATGCTTATGTTATTTTCTCCAATGATTCTTTTTTTGTTAAGGATATCCAAACGCAGAGGACCCTCCTCCAGGGCCGAGCCAACCAGGGGGTGTATGAGTGGCGTCCACCGACGACCGTCAACTTAGCCGCCGTCAAAAATAGAGGAACCACGCCGATTTCGTGGCACCATAAGTTAGGGCATCCTACGTATGATGTACTCAAACTTATCAATAAAAAATTTTCCTTTTCAGTTAAAGACTTTGAGAATTGTCATGCTTGTTGTATTTTCAAGAGCAAAAAGCTCCCATTTTCCGTTTCCACGCTCAAATCCGAGGCACCCCTAGACCTTCTATTCTCGGATCTCTGGACTAGTCCAATTTTATCTCGCGACCATTACAAATACTATGTTATATTTGTCGACCACTTTACAAAATATGTTTGGTTATACCCTCTAAAACGCAAGTCCGAAACCACTCAAATATTTACACAATTTAAAGCCTTAGTTGAGAAATATTTTAATAGACCGATTCGTCGCTTCTTTTCTGATAACGGTGGCGAATTTATAAAATTAAACCAATCTCTACTCACTGACAGAATTTTACATAATACTAGTCCGCCACATACGCCGGAACACAATGGCTATGCCGAACGAAGACATAGACATATTGTAGAAACCGGTCTCGCATTATTAAATCATGCCGGTCTTCCAACGACTTACTGGCCCTTTGCATTTAGTACCGCGACCTATCTTATAAATCGACTTCCCACGAAAACCTTAAATGGTCAGTCGCCCTATTTTAAATTACATAATATTCAACCTGATTATACCAAGCTTCACAATTTTGGAAGCATATGCTATCCGTGGCTAAGACCGTATATAAAACATAAATTAGACGACCGGTCCATTGCATGTATTTTCGTTGGCTACTCTAATACACAGAGTGCCTACCATTGTTTAGACCCTAAAACACATAGAATTTATACTAGTAGACATGTAAAATTTGTTGAAGACGAATATCCGTCTCGCAAAATAAACCCGCCTTCCTCCTCTTCGTCTAAACCAGATGAATGGTGCTCTCTTCATATACCTCTCCTTCCTCCTCCACCCGTGCAACCTCCCACGGCAACCCCAACCACACGTCCTCCTATTACTATTGTCTACTCTCGTAGACCTTCCACCTCAACTAAACCGACCGTCACGACTACACCTAGCCCTCCTCCACCTCCTGAACCATATGTTTCCACCACCCAACCTTCTGATCAGCCTTCCTCTTCCGCTGCCCCATCTCAACCTGCTCCTCCTTCTCACAAGTCAACTCTGCCACCGCCTCCTAAGACCGTTGTCACGCGACTTGACAATGATATTAGGAAACCAAATCCTCGTTACGCTAACAACCTTGCGCTAGCTTCTCCCACCAATGCCATTCTTCCGAACACCGTCAAGCAAGCACTCATTCTCCCTCAATGGCGACATGCCATGCAAGAGGAATTCAATGCTCTTGATAAGAACCAGACTTGGTCCCTTGTTCCACATGCCCCTTCACAAAACGTCATTGGACGTAAGTGGGTGTTTAGGAACAAATTCAACCCCGATGGCACTCTTAAACAGCACAAGGCTCGCCTCGTTGCTAAAGGGTTCCATCAACGACCCGGCATCGATTTCAATGAAACTTTTAGTCCTGTTGTTAAACCTACAACTGTTCGTCTAGTTTTGTCCTTAGCCGTCACAAAGTCATGGTCGCTACGACAGTTAGACGTCAATAATGCGTTTCTTCAAGGGAAACTAACTGATAATGTATTCATGATTCAACCTCCTGGTTTCGTTGATCAAACAAAACCCGATTATGTTTGCAAATTAAACAAATCAATTTACGGCCTAAAGCAAGCTCCTCGCGCTTGGTACACTGAATTAACATCCTATCTACTAACCTATAGTTTCAAACAATCCATATCCGACTCCTCTTTATTTATCTTACATACAAAAACCACATGTATTTATATGCTTATTTATGTTGACGACATTATCGTCACTGGACCGCATCCTACTCAGCTACACTACTTTATCGACAAATTATCCCAACGATTTTCGCTAAAGGAACTTGGCCCATTATCGTACTTTCTCGGCATCGAGGTTACACCAAATTCTCTTGGCCTTCATCTAAACCAGTCTAAATATATTCATGACCTCCTCACAAAATACAAAATGATTGATGCTAAGCCAAACACCACTCCTATGGCTACATCCCCTACGCTTGTTCGTGAAGATCACCTACTAATTCATGAACACTCTGACTATCGTGCCATTGTTGGCAGTTTACAATACCTCTCTTTAACCAGGCCTGGCGTTGCATTTGCTATTAATCGTCTTGCACAATTTCTACATCACCCCACCACCACTCATTGGACTGCCCTCAAACGACTCCTTCGCTACTTGCAAGGGACTCAAACTGTTGGTCTTCAACTATATAGAAATTCACCATCATGCCTTCATGCTTTTTGCGATGCGGATCATGCAGGAGATAAAGACACATATGTCTCAACGACGGGCTACATTATCTATCTCGGACGTAATCCTGTTTCGTGGTCCTCCAAGAAGCAACGTGGTCTCGCTCTCTCCACCACCGAAGCTGAATTCCGCGCTGTCGCTTCCGTTACAACTGAAACTCTTTGGCTTCGCAACCTTCTGACCGAGCTCCACATCACCGTTATCACACCTCCAGCCATCTTCTGCGACAACATCTCTGCCACTCTCTACGCCAAGAACCCCGTGTTTCACTCTCGTATGAAGCACATGGCTCTATCCTTTCACTTCGTCAAGCAGCAACTACTTCATGGTCAAGTTCGCATTCAGCATGTTGCAAGCAAAGATCAATTGGCTGACATTCTCACTAAACCTCTCCACAAGAACCTGTATCTTGATCTCAGAACCAAGATTGGCCTTACTCATCGGACGTTCATCTTGCGGGGGCGTATTAACCATATTACACCAAATCAAGAATATACTAATTAATCTTGTGAATATTGTAAACTAAGAAAGTTATATTTACTATTATTCTCCTTGCCTTAACTGTAAATCTTGTACTCCCTATATATACTTGTAACCCTCATTCTTTCATAATATAATTCACTTTACACAAAATAAACCAAGTCTTATAATGGCGAAAAATTCTTGTGTCCTCCGGGAGTACCGTACTCTCCACATTTAAAGGCTATCCACCAAATGGAATATTATAATGGCTTGAGTGTGAGGAGTACGGTCCTCCTGGAGGACACAAGAATTTTTCTAATGGTGCCTACTGAATTTTGAATGATACTATACTATGTGTGTGTTAAGCTTTAATTCAATAAGTTTAAATATGTATTGATAGGTGTTTAGTCGCCTCCCACCCAATCAAACAAATAAACTCAACTAACGTAGTATGGTAGTCGAGGTAGAATCCACAAGAAGCAATAAAGTGCAATACTAGTCGATTTCAACGGTTGCTTAGCTAAACCGGCAAACAAGAATGTGAATGATATGACTAACTATGGTCTAGATAGCTAAAATGGAAATGCAAATGAAGTAAGATAAAAGACGAATGGTTAAACTAGAGATAAGCGTAATGAAATTAAGATGTAAATCAAGTGAATTTAAGGCCTAGGACCCGATTCATCCTTAAACAATCATACTCATCCTAATGAATCCCGTAAATTAGGCAAATGGGTAGTGGTCTAGGGGAAGGACGGTTCTAGGTCGCCTACCACCTCCC
>JAOWBH010168369.1:0-10789 GCA_028566215.1 Silene coronaria
CTCCACAAATGCGTATTTTTACGCTTGTACCCAAGCTCGCCCCTTCGTGGTCAAGAGCGTATTTTTATACGTAATTTCTCACATGGTGAGGACAAGAGCGACATAGATTTGAATCTTGCCCAAGCCTCATAGAGCGTTTTCTCGTCCTTTTGCTTAAAATTTGTAATTTAGGTACGGAAGAGGTTGGTCTTCTCCAGAGGATAGAATTTCTTGTAAAAGCCCAAAGCAAGTGTAATACCTCGTTTATTTTTATAATAATTAGATTATTTTATTAACCTGTTTCTATGTCTTAAGATTACTAATTATGTGTAATGATTGGAAATCTAGTTAGAATCACGAGGTGGAAGTGGGGTGTGAGAAACTCAGATTGGCCGAGCAGAATATGAATGGGCTCGGCCCATTCCTTTCACTTTTCTTATTTTCCTCTTGAGTCTGTCAACTGTCTCAAAAAAAAAAAAAGAGCAAACCCTAAAGAGAGGAGAGATTGTTCGAGAGGAAAAGGGAGACGGCGAAAGCTTTGGGCGCGGGTTTGGTGACGGTTTCACTGATCTTTCATCCTTTTGATCGTAAGTAAATTCATCGCATCTTTTATCATTTCATCATTCTTAAATCTAGTATGAATTAGAAGTTGTATTAGGAATTTAATATTATTGCGAGACGGGAATTTAAGATTTGTGTTTGGTACAAATAACGAAAGGGAAATGCGTAAATCCGAATAGGGCCGGGTGTGTCTCGGCCTATACCGTGAGAAGCCACGGCTGTGACTGGGCTTTGCCTCGGTTGTGATCACGTCGTGGCCGTGTGTGTGAGTCGGGCGTAGCAAGGTTTCAGGCAGGGACAGCGGTCACGACTATGACCAAGTATTAGGCCGTGACCCGCTTTAAATTATTCGTTACGTAGCTTTATATTTTCCATTATTAATTATACGTTGTTATTTTATAATAATTCGGAACGGAGTTCATAGAAGATCCCTTCTAATCCTTACAACTTTTGCTGAGACGGTCTTTTGATGATATCGGATTTTTCTACTCAACTATGCTATTATTGAATGTTGTAGTAGTTAAATAATGTTATATGCTGAGACGGTCTTATATTGATTTTATGCTGAGCTTGGATTATAATTGTGCGATTGCGAATGCTTTATATTGAATTATTGAGTACATTGCTATGTCGCGGTGAACTTGCATTGAGTTGATTATGAGAATTGAGTAGGCCAGGCACAGCTGCGGTTGTGGACTTGAAGAACAGGTATGCCAGGCACGGGGAGTTAAAGTGCCGTGGTCCTGAGGAAATGCTAAATATGAAATGGGCGTTGACGTGTGGGGACAGTGTCGTGAGCATGTGTACAGTGGGGGCCGAGACTATGGTCTCGCTTGCAAATAAGGTCGTGAGCCGCGATGTGCTGTTTGACACGATGAATTGCTCAAGGGCACATTAAGGGGTACCATGGGCACAAAAATGAAACCTCGGGGATAGCATGGACAGATTCTTAAAAGTAGGGGTACCATGGGAAATCTGACAAACTTAAGGGGTACCATGGGAAATATCCGTTCACAAATTGATAGTTTAAATCAACTTTATTCATTATTACAAGTCAAATAGATAAAACATTTGTTACGACATGCCTGATCTCCATGATAAATATACATAAAACTTGACTGTAATATCAGTATGTAGATATTTTCAGAGTTACTATCCGAAAAACTTTATGTCATCTTTAATACTTTGAAGAACTTTGTGATATTAAAATAAAAATGATAAGAAACACATAAAATGAAAAAAAAATGATCTCTTAATAATTTATCGGTTTTTGTCACTCATATTAAGCCTAAAACATAAAAAACTCATACAGGGTATACTATCACTCTTATAAAGTGATGTAAATTCGTAGAATTTTATTCTTTGATGTTATCATTACCCTGTATTATGTAGGTATAATTAGACGTGGGGAAAATTAATCTGATTCAAATGACCCGACTCAAAACCTGATATGAGAACCCGAGTGTGACCCGTAACCCAAACCAATGTAACTAGACTTGAATGTTAATAGTTGCAAACAAACCATTGTTCTTGACAAATTTGATAATAACACCCAAAAATAGCCTGAATCTGAAATGACACAATCAAACCCGATATAACTCGGATTCTTACAAACCTGAAAATGTCCAACTCGAAATGATCTGAATATATAACCTAAACCCGACTCGATTGAACTGTTAATTCCGTCTGATAATAACATGACATCTCATCATCAAATAATGTCACATACTCACATTAAACAATCTACTCGTATTTTTTAGATAAAAATTCCTTAATTAGTGAAAAGTGAATTGACTCCACTTTCCATTTGCAAAAACAGATCAAATAACAGCAAGACACTTTGCAGAACAGTCTTCCTACTCTTCTCCTACTATAAACTATTTTTCTACTATTTTGTGTTTAACATTTTGAAACCAAGTCACGTTTTTTCATCAACAACTTCTTCACTTTCACTCTTTTCCCATCAATTTTTACAGCCTGTACATCCTTTAAAACATTAAAAACTGCAAGAATTTTACATCTTGTAAAAACCCAAAAAACAAAAAATGATGATTTTTCATTGAAAATGAGCTTAAATTAGTGAAAGTGATGTTTATTGAGATCTGTGCATGTCCTACATTATTTATTAACTTGATGCCGTTAGCTTCACGGTGAAGTTTTTACATAATTTGGGGATTTAAGTTTTGTTACAAGAAAAAAAAAATGGGCAAAAAAGTGTGTTTTTGAGGGATAAAGGTGTTAACTTTTGGATGATGTTGTTGATGTTTCAGAAGAATAACATTTTGATGAGTATTCTTGAAGATTTGCCGTTGGAATTTGTATGACTTTTTGGTCTTTTTACTGATATAATTGTTAGAATTAGAATCAATTTTAAAAATGTTGGTTCATTTTATTTTTCTTTAAGCATCTTCATTGATTGAAATTTGCAGCTTAATTTTAGGTAATTTGAGTTACTTTATTTTTGTGTTTAGATTTGTGATTTTTTGTGTAAATTAGTGGGATTAAGTCAGCTCAATTTGATGGTAGTTGTAAAGGGCACTAGAGCGATTTTGATGCTGACGGGTTTGACCCTAGCTCATGAGTACTGCCTCTGGCTTTACCAGCTCAATTTGATGGTAGATGTGGGTTTTAAAAAAAAAAAAAAAAAAAAAAAAAAAAAAAACCAATTTTTATGTATTAGAATGATTTTGGAGCACAATGTGGGTTTTTGTAAGCTCTAATTATGGAAAATGTGGGGTTTTAGGATTCCCAATTGTTCAATTTTTGCATTTGATTGGTGTAAATGTTGTATGTTGGATTTTAAGATGATGGGTAGTTTATTTTCCGGTCTTATAAATTGGGTTTTTCTTTGTTTCCCATTTTGATTTATGTTACTCTAACTCGGCTGCAAGGTGCAAGTGTCATCCCATAGGGTTATTTTCTGTGAAGTTCAAGTGACCAAAGTGAAGAGTGAAGTGTCGGAGTAACATGAATTTCGATATATGGGTCTTTAATGTCTTGGATCTGTGAAATTTCTGTTAGCAAATTCTAATATTTGGTTGTTCATGTGTTATTTGCAGAGAAATGGATGATTGATGACTGTTCTTGGTTGAGCCCTCACTTCCTTCACACATGTAATGTTAATCTTCTTGCTTTCATTACTTGTACTTGTATGTTAAATTGCAATTCTACCGCTACCGATTTAATTACTGTATAGTGAGTTAGTGACAGTCATGAAAGTAGGTAGCTTCTTCATTCATGGTAGATGACTAATTACTATCTACATAATTATTGTTGTTGCACACCAAATTCGGGGATTAAAGAATTCTTGTTTTCTCATCTCAACTAACCTTTGTCTGCTTGATAGTGCTTCCCCTCTGTCTAAAAAGAAATGGCATGCCTTTTTGCGCTCCTTTTCGCTTTAGATGTAACTTTCCTAGTGTTATTTTAGCTTGTTTCTTGTATTTGTAATGCAAGCGATGATGTTAGATAGTGTTCTAGATTGCTTGGTAATCGATTGAATTTGTCTAGGTAATGACATCTTTTTCTTTGGAATAAAGGTTCCGTCTTAATTCTTCTCTTTATTACACTCTTGCTTTGTTTCTATACCATGTTTTATTTAATTAATACGGAGTAATTGGGAACCCGGCCCGCGCACATTGAATACCTGTGAACATGATGGGTCTGTTGTAAGTGAAATACTTGGGAAAACCAGAAAAGTATTCATCATCCTGAGCTGGAGATTGTCAAATCTAGCATTCATTTTCTTATGGTCCTGAAATGATCAGTTGCAATTCCTACTCCAACGTGTCGACGTACCTATCATGTGTTTACTGCATAAGAGGATGTGAAGCATCTTCACTGTAGATCACAATAGTCTCTCTGTCTGTCTAGTTCATGTGTTCACATTCCTTATTCAAGTGACGGAAATGAGCGTAGTGTAAGAATTTTCATTAGCTTAATGGTGTTTGCTTTTGAAATGTGGGCCTTCCCTATCACTCTATCAGTGTAAAGTCGATTGCTCCACGCAGTCAAATTGTCGTTTGCTTTTGTTAGAGAAGGTGGGAAAGATAATATTTGTAAAAAAATCTCAAAGGAGCCGGTCTGATACAGTGTTTCTGTTAAAATGATCCATGTACCCACTAATTACCCATTCATACTTTCAATTCAACCCTCATTGTTGTATGTCTTTATATATGAAACAGTGCAACAGTCTCAGAGTAGACTATCTAAATACGGAGTATTTATTGTTTGCAGTTCCTTAGTCGAGGGATTTATTCAATGCTAGATATCCTTTGTTGTACACCCTGCTTTTAGGTTTCTCAGTCTCAATATTCGCACTGAAATATAAATAGACAACTTAACTATCACTTACTCTTTGCCTATTTCAGGCAGAAGAAATAATCGTGTCGACTACAATAACCAGATTTTTTTTGGGCTCAAGCCAGAAGCTCACCTATGAAGAACTTTCTTTTGACATTTTTGCCACTATTCTTTCTCAATTTCTCTCTTCCTAGTTATGCTGATCTGAGAGCTGACCAACAGGCTTTGCTTCAGTTTGCCACTCTTGTACCTCACGGTCGAAAGGTAAACTGGACTTCGAATAGTTCAGTCTGCACTTCTTGGGTTGGCATCACCTGCAGTTCAGATAATAGCTCTGTAATTGCGGTCAGACTACCTGGGGTCGGACTCGAAGGTCCTATACCAAGTAACACCCTTGGAAAGTTGAGTAGTTTGACGATCCTCAGCCTAAGGTCTAACCTCCTCTCGGGTAGTCTTCCGTCTGATTTGTTGTCCCTACCTTCCCTCCAATATGTATACCTCCAACGAAATAACTTATCTGGAAATATTCCTTCATCTCTATCCCCTCAGCTAAAGACAATAGATCTCTCCTTTAACTCCTTTGACGGCAAAATTCCATCATCATTCCAAAATCTAACCAATTTAGGCAAACTATACCTTCAAAATAACTCCCTTGTTGGATCAATCCCGAAAATCAATGTCACTTTGCTAAAATACTTGAATGTGAGCAATAATCACCTAAATGGCTCTATCCCATCGTCACTTAAAGGCTTTCCTGCTTCGGTTTTTAAAGGAAACACGGGCTTGTGTGGGCCACCAATTAAGCAATGTGTGGGAGTTCCTCCTCTTTCTTCACCTTCTCCTTCTCCCACTCTTGTGTCTCCCCCACCTCCTCGGAAACACATCTCGAGAAAAAAACTGAGCACCACGGCTATCATTGGCATTGCAGTAGGAGGAGCTGTGTTACTTCTCCTTCTACTCGTACTCATACTCTTCTGCTGTTTGAGGAAAAAGGACGGTGAAGGAAGTAGTGTACTTAAAGGCAAGGCATTTGGTGCTGGAAGATCTGAAAAGCCGAAGGAAGAGTTTGGTAGTGGGGTCCAAGAGGCTGAGAAGAACAAGCTTGTTTTCTTTGAAGGTTGCTCCTTTAACTTTGATCTTGAAGATCTATTAAGGGCTTCTGCAGAAGTCTTGGGAAAAGGAAGCTATGGTACGACCTATAAAGCCATCCTAGAAGATGGAAAAACAGTGGTGGTGAAGAGACTGAAGGAGGTTGTGGTAGGGAAAAGGGAATTTGATCAGCAAATGGAAATGATCGGAAGGATTGGCGAGCACTCCAATGTTGTTCCCTTGAGAGCGTATTACTACTCCAAGGATGAAAAACTTCTTGTGTACGACTATGTGACAGCCGGTAGCCTCTCTTCACGCCTGCATGGTACGCTTTCATATGTTTCTTTGTTACTATTACTGTTTATGTTTCATTCCAATGGGGTGACGACCTGCTATTTTTTTGGTTTTGAAATTATGGAAGAATTAAGCAATATGGGCTTACTAAAATGTACATCCTTTGTTGTGAAGTCATAGTTAATTGATGCAAATCGAAATATGATTTCATTATGGGTTATTTATAAACAACCATTCTGTGTTTCAGCACAGGGGTAAAGGGGTAAAGTTGTGTCGACGTGCCTCCCACCTTCTTACCTGCCATAATAAGTGGGATCCTTTGAGGCACCTTGGTAATTTGTTGGTGTGCTGCTATGTATGAGTGTATTTGGCCATTGATTTAACATCAAGTAAACTTACAGGTGGAAAGGATGGCGAAAAACCGCCACTAGACTGGGAATCAAGGGTAAAGATTGTACTAGGAGCTGCTAAGGGAGTTGAGTACATCCATTCAGCCGGAGGCGGAAAGCTCACACATGGAAACATCAAGGCCACCAATGTTCTTCTTTCTGATGACCTTACTGGTTGTATCTCAGATTTTGGCCTAGCTCCTCTCATGAGCTTTCCCGCAGTTCCCCCTCGAACTGCAGGCTACCGCGCACCGGAAACAATTGAAACCCGGAAAACCACACAAAAATCAGATGTTTATAGTTTCGGTGTGCTACTCCTGGAGTTACTTACAGGAAAAGCTCCCGGACAATCACCAGGACGTGATGAAGTGGTTGACCTTCCAAGGTGGGTCCAGTCCGTGGTCCGAGAGGAATGGACAGCAGAAGTTTTCGATGTGGAGCTAATGAGGCACCAGAATATAGAAGAAGATTTGGTTCAAATGCTTCAAATCGCCATGGCATGCGTCTCAAAGGTGCCTGATATGAGACCTGATATAGGAGAAGTCGTAAAAATGATCGAAGATATCAAGCAGTTCGATACTTCAAGCAGGCCGTCTCCCGAGGCCGAGGGATCCAAGTCTAAGGCCCCAGAGATCTAGATACCCTAATGGAACACTTAACAAAGGACATCAGTGATTCTTGTAGGGTTTAAGGTTAGAAACATAAAATGTTGGTCATTCTTTTCATGTGCAAATCTTGTTTGTTATAATTATAATAGGGGTGGTGTTGTAGTTACATTTCCGGTCACCGGACACCTCTGTTAGTGATTGAAACTGGCCAAAGCCAAAGAAGTGTTTAGATTGTGCTCAAGTATTCAAATTAAGCATATGCAGGTGAAATTCTTGTACAAGATATTTCAGGGTAAATTAGCCACAAAAGTTGTTGGCCTACAAATAAGAAGTGTGTCAATTAGCCACAAAATCTCCTAACGCAGAGCAAATACCAAAAGGCTCCATTTATGTTCATGTAATTCGACTGCCCAGATTCAAGAGTTCCACTAATAATTATAGGGAAAATAATTGTCCTCCAGAAGGACATCCTCGCATGTACAATAGAGAGGAGGTTTTGATCCTCTTAATGCACACATAAAAGTAACAAAATTATCTTACATGCACAAGCAGTATGATATTTAGCCTGTTTTAGTAAACCTGACAAAATTAACCTAACCCGAATAACTCGATCGGAACTCAAGACCCGAACATGACCCGAAACCCGAATTGACTTCATCCGGTATAACCCGACCTGAACCTTTATCGTTGCAAACTCATTAGTATCCACAAATAATTTGATATTAGTTAACTCGAAAATAACCCTAACCCGAAATGGCTCAACTCGATCCCAAGTCTTCATATCCAAAATAACCCGACTCGACCTAATTGACCTGTTTACCAGGTTTAGTTTGAGTGTTAAAACTAAATGAAAACTCGATGGCTTGCGAAAGGTATCTACCAAGTCAAGCTTATAGTCAATCTTGGAAGATAAATTACCATGTGTGATTGGAAACTCTGAATTATGGTCAACTTTGGGCGTTGAAATTTCAGGAAATGTTAAACGTGCTTTCATTCCTATTTCCTTCAAAATGCAGCATCTCCCCAAGTTAGTAAGAACTCGCTTTTTTAATCACAAGGGTTGGGATTTGATTCTTACCGATGATAAAGTGCGCTTATTTGACTCAAAAAATTTGTAACAATTATATGATAGATAATTATATCAGTAGTTTAACTTATAAAATTATAATTAATGGTACTCATGATATGAGCAACTCAGTTCGATCAACACCCACAACATATTTACTCTCGCAGCTCACTGCCTCACTTTACACAAAATAAACCTACAAATATTATCATTCTTTTTTTACAATCCCCGATATAAGAATAACCTACAATCACATATTTTAAATCACTATTGCCGTTGTAACAAATAAATCAATATGTCTTGCTTGTGACCGTCTTTTTAAAAAGATATCTCACAAGTCACAGCTAACCCGACAAACGGGTCTGGTTCCGGCCGGGTTAATTTTTGTTCGGGTCATTTCGGGTCAGCTAGTATCAATTTGTTTGTGTATAATAATCAGTTTGCAACAATAAATATTCGGGTCGGGTTATTCGGGTTCAGGTCAATTTGGGTTTCGAGTCAAGTTCGGGTCTTGAGTTCGAGAGTCAGGTTGGGTTATTCAGGTCAAGTCAATTTTTGTCAAGCCTACTCACAAAGTCACAGTCCCTCCTCCACTTGCTCTCTCACTGTCAATTTACGAAAGGTCCATTTAAAGTGACGGAAACTCAAATAGTGTCCGTTTTCCATGAAAATTTGTACAAATTGCTAATTCAATCAACAACAGTAGGTTTCACTTGTGACGGATGTATAATTTAAGACCAAAGCAAAGCTCAAGATACATTATTCAATAATAAATGACCAGTTTACACGGTCCACTTTGTTGCCAATAAAAAGTAAGCCAAAGCAAACCACATTAGTTGCACTCCCTTTTGTTTCTTTAATTAATTGCCATTCATTCATTCATTCATTAATACTTTTCAGAATCTGGGTTACCTTGACATTTCTTCATCATTAACCTAATCTTTTTTAATTCAACTTTTTATTGCTTATATCAATTAATTTTTTCTCTTTAATTGACCAATTCAATTCAAACCCTTAATTCTCAAATCCACAATATTTCCTGCTAAACCAAATTCCTCCTCCTCCTTCTCACCATCATCTACAAAGGTTTGCACAATTCTTCCCCAATTCCTCAATTTTTCATTATATTATGTTAAATTACTATTGATTTTGATTTTGTGGGATTAAATTTATGAACTAGAAAACTAAAGTCATGCCTTTTAGGGTATTTTTTAGGTTTATATTGACATTAAAAACCCTATATTTATTATGAAACTTGAAAGAAAAAATCAACTTTTTGTGGGTTTTTGTAGTGTAGTGTTACTATTGTTGCTCAATTGCTTTGACCCACTTGAATTTTTTGATGGGTTTTTGATACAGAGCTGAGAACATGATGATTGATGAGCTTATTTATTGCTTAATTACTAGCATTTTGGAATTTTAATGATAATTAGGCATTTTTGAATACATTGTTTTTATTTGTAATATCAGATGTTTATGTGTAATTGTTCCATTAGTTTTATCTCAGAAAAAAAAAATTGTTCCATTAGTCTTGTGTAAAACGGTTTTATGGTAGCGGATTTGTAACCTGTGTCCTAAAGGCTCAGCTCAGCCGCTTAGGGCACATGCTAAAGTTTTTGAAAGGGAAGTTTGGCAGTACATATCGTGAAAAAGTGAAGTACTTGATCACTTTGTCATTTTCCAATGAACTATTTTTCGTAAAACATTCGTTTCAGGAATCTTTAACATGTATCCTTAGGGCACACGTTAGAATAGCCGGGTAAAACCATTAAGGATAACTTCTTTTTGTCGGGTTTTTTAGGTCAAATAGCGTATCATTTTAAAATGAAGCCTGTGTATAACTTCCTTAGACAAGAATCTGTGTGGAATTTGCTGCTCTAGAGAGCTTTATTGCTGCTGAAATTTGTACATGTATATGATCAATTTTCGCTGTGAGACTTTAGATAACTGAAGTTCTCTTCGAATTAGAAGTGCAATTCTCTCTTTGTGTGGTTTTTCATCAACTTACAGTATGCATAATTTCGTCTGGTTCTGTTTTTTCAGGTGATTTTTACTGAGATAGCTGACTAGTTTTTGTTGCCAGTTCACCCTTTTTTGGCCATCCCATGGGGCTGTGCGCTTCTAAAGTAAGTGTCGTTCAAGGATTTAGATTATGCAGCTTTTGTTTAATTAAAATTTCCCCATGGATGTTTGATTTCTAAATGGTTAAATCATAGTTGAATTGTCATTATCATCGTCTTCTTTCTTGATAATATATGTTAGCCTGTTAAGATGTTAAAGTACATTTTGCAATTCGTTATACTTGTCATTTTGCCTCCTTGGAAAGTGTGACTTATGTACATACTAAAATGTAACCATGATGGGCTACTATGATCATGTGATGTCAATTTGTTTTAAAATTTAATATGTGGAACTAGACGTGGCAAATGGGTTAGTCGAGTCAGGTCTAGGTCGGGTCATTTTCAGGTTGATTTATCAGGTCGGGATGGGTTGCTTTGAGT
>JAOWBH010168380.1:0-19447 GCA_028566215.1 Silene coronaria
CCCAAATGAAGGGTGGTTGTGGTGTTCGGAGGCCGGAGCAGGTGTGGCATTGTGTGGCAACTTAACTTTGGCATTATGTTGTTGTTGTACTGACCCTTGTGGTTGTTTCTATCTGCTGTGATCCATCGATGTTGGCGTATGGTGAGCAGTTGTTGGCAGGTGATATTGTTTAGCATTGCATGGGGCTTGGGATGATCATGCTGTCAAGTTTAGCTTCCGCCAGTTCTTTAACATTATTCATTTCGGTTGTATAGTTGGATTTACATTCTTTTGGTTTTGACATTGTTGTATTCATTAAACATTATTTAATAAAGTTGTTTTGGAATAATGGTCTATTTGATATGTACTACCTCGGGAAACCGAGACTGTGTCACTCCACTTGCTAAGGAAGGCTTTGGTAAGGCTCTTTAGTAGGTGGGATGTTACAATTCATTGTTGACCAGAAGAGTCAATAAATTGCACCGTCGGCATAGGAGTAGTTCTGTCAACAAAACCACTTATTTGTTGAGATATTAAGAAACCAATAAATAAAGCCTTCCATGGAAGAAAATCTTCAATCGTGGTCAACTTAATAGTAACGTAATTCGTGACGTTAATGATCGTCGATGATGGAGGAAGACCACCATAAATGTTGGGTTGACAAATAGCATAAGACAGTGCATTAGAAGAGGAAGAACCCTCAATTTCATATGAGCTAGATGGAAAAAGAGAGATAGGGAGAGAAGGTTGTGAAACCGGAACAGATTGAGGCATGCCTATTCGGGACAATATGTCTGTTGGGCCTCCTCCCGAACAGATTGAAGGACCGTAATAAAGTATATATATCTATTATGTATCTAGAAATATGTATATGTATCTAGAACCTTGTATCATGTACTATAAATAAGTGATAAGTCCTCTTACGAGGCATGCATATCATTATTTTCACAATAACCCCTCTCATACATGAATCTCAATAATCAACGCCTATGTCCAATAATAGACAAAATAATGAACAAGTCATATAACAACCTTTGATTAACCTCTATTACTAATTAGCGTTGGTCAAAAGTGCGGGCCAGTCCGGCTTGACCCGCCACTCAAGTCAATTTTGGTCCGACACGAACCATCTTCCTTCTCGGGTTGGTTTCGGTCCCCCAACCCATGCTCGACCCGCTACTTGGGCCTGCTTTTTTACCTGGCCAGCCTATCTCGGGCCGGTTCCGGGTTCCCCAAGCCAAGCCCGGCTCCGCCCTTGACCCAACTTGCTCGCCCGGTTGACCAACCCTATTACTAATGCCCTCAAGAAATATACAAATTCTCATTTGTGACGGCCGATATCCGTTACAAGTTTATGACAGGTCAAGTAAAACTCACATTAGTAGATAAGACAAATTATTTGGGACTCTTTAAGCACTTTAATTTTAGTCTTATCAATCCATATGAATAATACATAACCCGTCACAAGTTTATTACGGATATAATCATAACAAAAAAGACTTTACACACATATTTTGCAAAGAATTTGCAAAACATTTTGAATAGTAGTAATCCACTCAAAATTCCGTACAAACAAGATCTAGTGATCTACCGACGTGACCACTCTACACTTATAAAATCACAAATATGTACGTTAACAATTTAAATCTAATGAAGACCCTTAAGCCTAAAAACAGGACTCAAAACTTAAAACCATGGAGTTTGTCACATTTTGAGCGCGTGTAACTCCCTACACACAATATGCGCCGCTTTCCCTCCCACACAATTTTCACCATTTTTCACATCACTCTCAGCTCTCACTCTTCTCTTTTCTTCTCTTCTCTTCTCACTCTCTCTCTAACAACTTGAACTCCATCACTCTCTCTCTAACAACTTGAACTCCATCACTTCCAAATTTCTTCTCCTTTCTTCTGTTTTTTTTCCCTGTACTTTTAACTTATGCCAGTAAATTAAATTGAGTGAAAATCTGAGAGTTGTACATCTTCAAGTTCAATAATTTTTCTGGGTTTTCACTCAATTTTTCTGTACTTTTTTCTGTGCATATACTTGAAATCTCAAATTTCATCACTTTTGAGTGAAAATGTGAAGAAACCCATCAATAATTTCTGCATTTCGTCATCTAATTTGGAAACTTTTCAAAATTTTAACTCAAAACTTGTACTACTAGTATTTTCTTACCAGTGGTTATTAGTCAAAAAGTTGGCACCTTTTTGCTTGATAATAAACTCTCATTTTCAGGAAAGTGCGTAATTTTGACATTAATGTCACTTCAAAACCTCATTTTTTAGCATAAAGTATCCGACTTTCTTGCTTAAAACTTCACTAATCTCACAAATTAACCATAATCACTCATCTGGGTAACTTCAAATTCACTTCTTTTACCTTAAAACCTCACTTTTCTCCCAAAATTAGCTAATTTTATCAACTGGGTAACTTCAAAATCCAAACTTTTTACCTTAAAACATCAAATAAAATTCAAAGAACCAAACTTTATAATCTTGGTACATCCCAAATTGAACAATGGGGTGTGCACAATCAAGAATAGACAATGAAGAAGCAGTAACAAGGTGTAAAGAACGAAGAATCTTAATGAAAGACGCGCTTGTAGCGCGTTCCGCTTACGCCGCCGTGCACTCCGCTTATGCTTACGCTTTAAAGAATGTCGGTTCCGCTTTAAGCGGATACGGTTACGACGAGGCTCCAATTGACCCGGAAATCGCCGCTGTTTCGGCACCTCCGCCGGTGTCAGTGCCAGAACCGCCGCCGCCTCCGCCGCCGCAAGAGCAAGAGCCGCTTCCGCCACCGCCTCCACCACTGCCTACCTTCACCCCGTCCCCCCTTCAGCGGTCTGTCACAATGCCGGAGTTTTCCGTGTCGAAACGGAGTGGAGGCAGTGTTTCGAGGATGGAATCGCTTGACGAGGCGGCGGACGAGGCAGTGACGGAGGCTGTGGTGAGGGAGAGTGATGGTAATGGAAATGGGGGTATAAAGGGTATGGCTTGGGATTATTTTTTTATGTCTGACAATAATAATATGCATGGGTCAGGGTTAGGTGAGATTGATGAGGAAATCGAGGAAGATGACGATGATGAGGACGAGGACGAAGACGAAGACGAGGATGAGGATGATGAGGAGGATCATTTAGAGCATCATCATCATCATCATGTGAGAGGGCATAGTGTTGGTGGGGTCCACATTGGGAAAGAAATTGAGTTTAAGACACCGGAGAAGGCGGTGGCAGCAGGGGTGGAGGAGAGAATGGCAGGAATGGGGATGGAGACACGGCCACCGCGGCCTGAGGAGGACACGGGGTTTAGGCATTTTACACATGCCAATACTGCCCCTCCTGAAGTTGGGAGGGTGGTTAGTAGTAGTAATAAGGTGGAGAATGGTGGTGTTGGTGGGGGTAATAAGGTCAATTTAGTGAAAGTATTAGAGGAGATTGATATTTATTTTCTTAGGGCTTCGGAATGTGCTCAAGAGGTTACTAAAGTGTTGGAGGCTCATAAATTTCAATATCATTCTAATTATGCTGACAATAGAGGTTTGCTTCTTTACACTACTGCTAATTGTTTTTATTTTTTGTATGTTTTTTTCATAATTTTTGTGTATAATAATACAGTAGAAGAGTATAGAGTATGTGGTGTTTCTGTTGCGGTCCCCTACGATTACAATTTAATGTTGTTAATACTTTTTGAGTAAACATTTTGTACTAATTGTATATTGTATATGAATGTCACATGATGACTCTAATGCTATCTGCCTATCAGACTGCACTCCCATGATATTTTCAATTGAGGTTTGTTGTTCTTGTTGGTGGTGGTATTGTTAGTTTGTTATGGTAATGCGCTCATGATTTTCTTTACTCATTTACCGATTTTTGGCGGTAAAGGAGATGCAATGCTAGTACAATTATAAAGGGTGCGCGATTTGAACTTTCAGGCTATAGTATGAAGGCTCTCAGTCACTACCATTAGGCCAATACCTCATGTGGAGTCCATTACTGTTAACTGTAGCGTTGATGGCACATGACTGATGTGACTATAACAAATGAAGTTTCCGTTTCAAATATCAAAATTGAATGATAGAAAATACATAGATTACACACCTTGCTCTGAGACGTGAATGCATGAGATGTAGAAATGTAGCATTGGTGGTATGTGAGTATAACAGAACAAGTTCCATTCAAATTTCAAAATCACATGATAGACAATAAACAACCTTGCTTTGAGACATGAATGCATGAAATCAACATGAAAGAACAGACAGTAAGCTCATTGTGCGATGATGAAGGCTTTGTTCATGTATATATACACCCTTCTTATTTTCTTTCAATCACCCACCTTTAAACATACAAATATTCGCTTGTTTAGTCTGCTCTTCAAAACAATGCAGCTCATCATAGTCACCCACGCCGGCCATTTTTTCATTGATGTACATCCCCAAGAACCTATTCTTGGGATTAAGCAAAAGATATCTAACATCCTAGCCATCCCAATCACTTCACAAACACTCGATGTGCTTGGCTTAGAGCTAATTGATGGCCTAGACTTGGGTGATTATCCCATGATTGTCGAGGGTACAAAAATAGATCTCTTTGTTGACTCTACTTACTGTGATATGCCTCCTTTGGAACTCGAGAGTGATCATGACAATAAGATCTTTGTCACCATCAAATTTTCTTCTAGGCAAATTAACATAGAGGTAGATGTGATGGAAACCGTGCAAAGCTTGAAAGAAAAGATTCACATCCTTGATGGAACTCCAACCAAGAGGATGTCTCTATATATTTCGGGTTTAGAAATGGATGAAGAGTTTCGGTATCTAGGTGAGTATGGTGTACAAGAATTTTCAGAGATCTCAGTCTCCCTTAAAAGTATGAACAGAGTCAAGGTAGAGCCTTCCACTAGGAGGCTAAGCATGGTGATTCAGACTTCAACAAGTCTACTTAATGCGAGCATTCCATTAGAGATGAAGGACTCATGCTCTGTGAATGAAGTAAGGCAACTGTTGTTAAGCCGAAAGATTCTTCCTGTTAATGACTATATTTTTATCCACAAGCAAAGGATTATGCGTGATAGCTGTAGTCTTCGCTGGCATGGTGTTGAGAATGGGGACTATCTTTATGTTTTCAGCGGAACAGTGACTCAAGAGGGACGTTAGTTAAGAGTATTAGACATTCATGTTTACATGTCTACAATCGTAGTCTTTTACAAGAGTGAGAGTGCTTAGCTTGCTTCAATTCCTTTTATGGAATTTATAGAGTGGATTTACTTTAGGAAATGATCTAAGCTACTTAGTTGTTTATGAATAAATTATTTATGCTGTGACCTATGAGATATTGAGGCTCATCGTTCATTTTAGTTATTTATAATTTATAACATTTTCTTTTATTTTTTGCAAATCTTGATATCACATACATACTATTGGGCATTTGGGATCATGTCACTAAACCTGTCCTACTTGATCCCAGTGGAACTAGCAATTTTCTGGGGAAGTTCGGAATTATAAAGTCAGTAGAACTATCGTAAGAATGATCAGTGAAGTACATATTAGTATATTACATGCAATTTCATTGTCACATTTTCAGCCTAACTACTTTATGAAAGGGCAACTCAGTTGATAAACGTTGAATGCGAGACAAACTAATAATGACGTCGCTATTAACACCAAACTTTACCTCAGTGTACAAAGCAATTGTATCGCTTTATCAGTGACTACATATGAATTTGTGCACATTTGGTGAAAACTCTCTATTTACTTGATTAACTTACTGTTTTGAGTTTTTGGCTGTGAATATGTTTTCTGTCAAATACAGTGCCTGTTGACCATGCTGCTAGAGTTATGCGAGTCATTACATGGAATAAGGCGTTAAGTAGCATGTCTGAAGGTGGGAAAGACGAGTATGAAGACAATGAGACACTTGCTACGGTATTGGATAAATTACTGGCATGGGAGAAAAAGCTCTATGAAGAAGTTAAGGTATGTATCTTACTTCAATCTAAATGTATCCTCACCTTGGCTTTTTTCGGCATTTCAGTGTATATTTTGACTTGCCTGTAAAGCAAGAAAGAAGAAGTCGAGTAGACATTTCTAACATTGTCAAAAGGTACATGATACTGGTAAACTATAGAAAATTGTAACGCAAACTATCCGCGCCCCATTCTTCTAAGTGGGGTCTACTGGTACTCTACCAGCTGCTATTTGATACTGAACCTTTTTTTTTAAATGGGTTGGAAAATAGAATTTTTGAAAAATTCAGGAAAAAGCATTATGATGCATCAAAAGTCAAGACTTTGATTGTGACTTGTGAGTGCATGTAATTCCTGTGTGTCTGCTGGTAAATTTTTTAATGACCCGGTATTATTGAAATTAATGCTAATAAGTTCGCTTATAAATTGGCTGTTGACATTACTTGTGGAGATAATGTTGAACTTTGATCAATTGGGAGATCATTACAATATGCAAGTTGTGAAAGGGCGTTTTCATGGATGACAGTGGTAACATAGTTTGAACACACTTACTAGTTGACATTTTATCATGTTGGATTGATTGGCTGTTGTGAAAGCATGTTAAAAGCTCTAATGAGATATATTTTTCTTTTTCTTTTTGCTGTCCTACTAAATCTCATGTTAAGGTGTCGACAAAAAACTTTGTTGTCTTACGTAATAAGTTGCAAAAGAAGGTTCATGCCTTTGATTCATTTCGTTGCATATCGCTGAATTCTTCCACTGATAAATGGTTTCTCCAAGTTGAGGAATTGATTGTTGTAATATAACAAGATACTCCGTAATAATTAGAAGTTACCTGGTATAGAAAGTCATTCAATGATTTTGTGAGAACCGATAATGGTATATTGATTATTTTTCCCCTTTTTTGGAAGAAGGGAGTAAATGATACTTAATAAATAGAAAGAGCAACAGTAAAGAGTGTATTTTATTAGAATAAATCTAGTATATATGAGCTTGTTATTATCCTGTGTAAATCAATCTAAGCTTATACCACTTAACCCAGTGTGTTTTATGTTATTCCAAATCGCAATGGCGATACGTGTGATGTTGATTGCTTGATTTAACTCATGTTTCTGTACTTAATAGGCGGGTGAACTGATGAAGCTGGAGTACCAAAGAAAAGTTGGACTCCTTAATAAACAAAAGAAACGTGGTGCGAGCGCTGAGTCAGTTGAGAAAACAAAAGCAGCTGTTAGTCATTTGCACACCCGATACATTGTTGACATGCAATCTATGGACTCAACTGTAGCCGAAGTTAATGAACTCCGAGATCAGCAGTTGTACCCTAAACTTGTCGAATTAGTTGATGGGTAAGTATTTCTGTAAAGCAAAATGACTCACTAGTGTGGTTGCGTTTCTTTTCATAATGAAGTAGCGATCTTTTGATGCAGCTTTAATCTTGGGTCATTTGGAAACAACCTCTTTGTGCTATTAACATAGGTTAAGGCTATGTACATCCAATCCCCCTCTGCCACCCTCCCCCCGTTATCGCAGTGCTGGTTTACTTAGAGGATTGTCATTGTCCTTCAGACAACACGTTAGCTGCATTATAATATGAGTTTGAGATCGCTGATCTCAGAATAAGTCGGTGCGCCAGATCCCGTTCATCGTGGCATGGATGATAACTGAAAATTCAAGCTGTAAAAGCAACTTGGAAGCACAGAACTTGAGTTATCCCCTCTCCCCACCTCCACAATAAAGTTGGGTTAGTTTTACCGAGTCTAGTAGTAGTCGTGAATTGTAAATAGAAACAGATGGGATCGTGCTTTCTTGGAAATGTTCTACGAACCTTTATATCTATATCAAGCTGATTTTTGTACTCATGGTTGGTGCAGATTGGCTAAGATGTGGGAGAGCATTTGCGTGCACCACGACACTCAGTTCCAGATTGCAACTGAACTCAAGTCCCTTGATATTATGCTTGCTCCGAGAGAAACAACAAGGCCTCACCACCAATGCACCGTCCAACTTTCAAATGTCATTCACCAATGGCTAGAACAATTTGAGAATATGGTTAACCAGCAAAAACTATATGTTCGATGTCTGCATAACTGGTTGAAACTAAACCTCATCCCTCTAGAAAGCAGCCTCAAGGAGAAAGTCTCATCCCCACCCCGACCCAAGAACCCTCCAATACAGTACCTACTTCAGGCATGGCACGATTCCCTAGAGAAGCTCCCCGACGAAGTAACTAGAACTGCCATCTCATCCTTCGGGGCTGTGATTAAGACCATCTTATTGCAGCAAGAGGAGGAGATGAAGTCGAAGCAAACATGTGAGGAGATGAGGAAGGAGTATCTAAGGAAGAATCAGGCCCTTGAGGACTGGTATCACAAGTACACCCAACGAAAGGGTCCAGAGGCTATGGATCCAGATCCGGGCGAAGATGGGACGGGAAAGGATCCGATTACAGAGAGACGGTTTGTGGTGAATAGTTTGAAGAAGAAGTTGGAGGAGGAGACTGAGAAGCACCAACGACAATGTGTTCAAGTGAGAGAGAAGTCTCTCGGGACCCTTAAAACGCGGCTTCCGGAGCTTTTCCGGGCATTGTCAGAATATGCTCACGCTTCCTGTGATTCCTACAATAAACTGAGGGCTATTGTGTTATCACAAAGTTCCAATGGGGTTTTTTGATGACATTTGGGTCTTTTTGTAACTTGCCTAGTTAAGTTAATTTGGTAGTTTGTGCTTGGTTTATATTTTGGTTTGGCTTTCGACATTTGTATCTTTCTGCCTATGTTCAGTAGTTAGTACATAAATTATGCTTTTAGCTTACAAAAACTAGAGCAAGATTGGAGAAGAAATTGTTAGGATGACTGCAGTTTTCCCTGAAGTCCTTGTTTGGATAAGAAAAGAGGAGGGAAATGGAAAGAGGGAAAGTTTCTATTTGTTGGAGAAGGGAAACTGAGGGAAATGGAATAAGATAGTGACGACCTCAAAGGGTGAAAGCTCGATTGTGTAATTGAATAAAGGAGTTTGAAGGGGAAGGGAAATGAGAGGAGTTGTGGGGAAGCAATTTCTTCTACTCGTATTTGTGTAGCAAGATGAAGGCGGAGCTTTGAAAGGGAAGAAAATAGGATCTGTCAGTTTCCCCTCCTCCGAAACAGAAACATTCCCCCCTTCCTCACTTTCTCTCCAAAACAAATAGAAACATTTCCTTTATTCAATTTCACTATTGAGCTTTCACCCTTTGAGGTCGTCAGCACTCTAGACACAAGTAAGCTGGTGCCTGGTATAAGAGACGTTAGCTTACACATTGATATTCTGTATTTTTCATCATTTATGTGATGATAGTGAGACATTTTCTTTCAAGTGTAAAGAAACCCGTCATACAGCGAAGGAGCATGCATGGTGGTATGGTGTCCTATGATTCTATATTTCTATGAATAATGACCATATCTTAAGGTCGTCAATTGATACTTGAAAATGTCACCCACAATATCATCACTCTGATGAAAACATAATTTTCGATGGAAAAAAAGATGCTACCTGGCCCCTTCATCCTATTCATAACTTAATCTTTTGGTTGGTTTGGTAGTCAGCTTTGACCGATGTTTTTTCACAATATGTAATAACTGTC
This sequence comes from Silene coronaria, assembly GCA_028566215.1. Taxonomy (NCBI): domain Eukaryota; kingdom Viridiplantae; phylum Streptophyta; class Magnoliopsida; order Caryophyllales; family Caryophyllaceae; genus Silene; species Silene coronaria. The sequence continues at coordinate 9,571 of JAOWBH010168380.1, forward strand.
TTTTCTAAAAAGGTATTATGAAAATCCGAAGTACTTGCATTTGAAAATAAAAATCAAAAGAGGACAATACAAGTGAAAAAATTTTTAAATATCCTTTTTTTTTTTTTTTTTTTTTTTTTTTATATATATCAAGACTGCATGGCTGCGACTATTGCATTACATTTGCCGGATTCCAAGATCACTACTTCAAACAAACCACCGCAACCAACACTGCATTTCGGAACCACAGCATCTACGAAGTTTCTAAACCACAGAAGATTGCCAGCATCTACAAGTTGCAACTAACATTTAGCAATGGCTACTGAGTGGCACTACTAACAACCTCATGCCTTCATCTCTGTGATATATAGAGGAACGAATTCCATCTTAGCTAAATCTTCTATACTTCTGTAACTAGATCTGAAATCCTCTCCGCTCAAAGATCTATGGTACCTCCGCCGCAGCTGAATTCCGATGGCCCCCAATAATAGTACCTACTCTCTCCCCCTTGATCGCTCGCGAGATGTTACCTTCTTTGTTCAGATTGAAGACAACAACTGCAACAAGTAACATCAATAACATTTGTATATCAGACTCATATTAGGTATCCGACAAGGGAATTTGTCAAGTGTAAGGTGCCAAGTGTCGGATGCAGGGCTATCTATATAAACACAAATTCTGAAAAGAAATGGTCTCATAACGAGATTATCATGAAACTAATTATACTATGGGGTGGTTATTCTCCAAATTTAAGATTTTAGTGGGTTAATACATAATTATCAGTTAATTTTAGTAAAATGGCTGGGCTCACATTATTCTAATATGGGTTAATCAGGATTCAGGAAACTAAATTTAGATACATAATTAGAAAACAGTGCACCTGGTATTTTGTTCTCTTGGCATAAGGTGATAGCAGTCATGTCCATGACAGAAAGCTCCTTCGACATTACCTCTTGATAACTAAGAGTATCGAGCAATTGGGCATTAACATTTATTCGAGGATCTTCATCATAGACCCCATCAACATTTGTTGCTTTCAGCACAACCTCTGCATTAACTGTATCAATGGAAACAGAAACATTAATTGACAACAACATGGTCCACGAGCTATGAAATGTTCCAAATGAAAGTTCTTGCCAAAGTAAATGATAAAATGAAGATATTAATCCCCGATTAGAAAGAACATGTAAGTGCAAAACTTGCTATTTCAAGAATTCACCATACACCAAAACTATCAGCATGTGAAACTATTTTCTCTTTTACTAGCACAAACACCCAAAATGAATGTATTTATGTCTCCGTGTTACTGCTAATTGTACAGTAACTCATTAAGTACCCAAATAGCCTTTACACCACCAACACAAGTCGTAAATAGCCTTTACACCACCAACACAAGTCGTATGGAGACTTCAGACTCAAAAACAACCTGAATATCATATGGATAGATTAGTGAGTCATTTTTTATTCCATCTTCTTTTAAAACCCAAAGAATACAAACAAATGACTGAATGAGCCAAAAAGATGCATTACTGTACTAATTAATAAGTAATAACCCAAAGATTTTGTAAAAAAATAAAAGTCAGCATGGATCCTGCTTAGACTTAAATGCCTATGTATTATGAATCCAAAGTAAAGTAAATAATTTAGAAGGGGGGGACATCCATGTTTACACATGCTAGACTCTAGAGTTCACCACACACAACCAAAAAGCATAGCTACCAAGAATAGTTTGTTTATGATCAGCTAGATAAAATAAACGTTCACAGAAAAATCGTGTCAATGCCATTAACTACATCTATGAGAACTATACCCCCATCGTCCCAAGGGCTTGCAATATCGGCATAAGGGGCCCTGGATGTACGATTGTACGGAGACTTACCACTATGTTAACAAATATATAGGTTGTCTTGTCCCCAATTAACCCAAAATGAAAATTGTGTTGATAATTGCATTGAATAATTGCTAATCCACAAGATAAAAAGTTCGATCACTTTAGTGAGACATTTTGTTTTATTCTATTATAATCCAAAGCCAAAGGGGATAGCAAGTCTTTGGCTCTATCGGAAATAGAAACAAACTGCATCGCAGAAACATAAATTTAATTGCTGAATAGCATGAATTCATGAATTTAAATGAACTTAGAAAGCCAGACTCACTTTCTGCACAGCGAAGAGCAGCAGCAGTGTCCGTGGTGAAAAATGGGTTTCCAGTTCCTGCAGCGAAGATCACAACTCTCCCTTTTTCCAAATGTCTGATAGCTCTTCTACGTATGTAAGGCTCAGCAACTTCAGACATTCGAAAAGCAGTCTGGACTCGTGTAGGGATACCAATACTCTCCATTGTAGCTTGCAAAAATATTGCATTCATAACTGTTGCCAACATTCTGAAGACACAATTCGAGTATAATGTCAGAAAAAGTCGGCCAATTTTCTTTTCTTTTTTGGGTTTGCACTATTTGGTTTGGTCCAGATTCGAGCCGAGGACTATAAGGATAGTTCAAAGATCTCCCCATTGAACGTTTTAACACTGTTGCACTCCCAAGGAGACCTCTAACTAGGTCAACCCCTTGTCAGTTGTCCAAGTGTTAGGCTGTAGCTATCCAACATTTTAGAAGAGGCACAAGCATACATTGCTTTCCAAGTAATACATGTATAATGTTCAAACAATCTTATTCTCATTCTGCACGGTCCAGTTCAAGAAGCCTAACACAATATAGCTCTGAGACTTAAACATGCTACAAAAACTTGAAAAAAAAACATGAAGCCGGTCTGGTGGCCTATTCAGAACCAGTCAGAGACACACGCTACCCCGTTACAAAGTTGCCAGCATATATTCAAGAGAATAAATTTCACCAGTACCTAACTGGCGACTACGTCTAGTTACTATTAGTTTTGATCCCATATGTTACTCGGCAAAGCCCTGGATATTGAAGAGTATGGAATTTCAACAGCATCTAACTGGTGACTAACTCTAATCAGCTTTAATTTTGAACCCCTAATTAACTCAGGAAACCCTAAAGAAAACTTCAATACAACAGAAAACAAAAGCGACTTTGAGATTGATGTAGTACCCAATATAATCAGCAGATGATCGATCAAGACCACTACACCCAGCCCAAGAAGATCCTCGAAATATGTTTCCACCACCAACAACAATAGCAACCTGAAATATGCAAAACCAATTAAGATATAAGTTTCAAATTCTGATTCAACGATCTTGATGTTAACAGATGTTCAAATATAAGCACAAAAGTTCACAAAACCTAGCAAGTAGAGCTCCCTAATAAGGATTATAGGCATTATTAGGATAAAAGAACTGAATCCAGAAGTAAGCATAAGGTTGTAGACCTATAGTATCATAATTTGATCTCTGACTTAATAAATTATAATTATGTAGTCCTCCTCCTTCCCATCAGAATGTGATCTTATTTCCCAATTTCCATACTCAATTGGAGCACTTAGATAACTGACAATTGTAGATGGAGAGTTGGAGACTACAAAAGTTTGATAAGTTTGGTAAAACATATTACCTCAATGCCTAGCCGAGTCACAGCTGCAACCTCCCTAGCAATTGCCATAGTAACCTGTATGAAAAATACGCCACTAGAAAATGAATGAAAATGAAATAATGTGAAAGAAGATGGGAGCTGGAAGCTGTGGCAACCAATTTCCTACCTTTGGGTCTATGTTCTGCATATTATCTCCAGCCAGGGCTTCTCCACTTACTTTAAGTAAAACCCTTTGCCATTTATATGATGGCTTTGTTGTAACATCATCATTTGATGGCAAGCCAAAAGACGGCATATTCATTTGCCTGCAAAGTTACAACATGGATCTAATAAGACAACAAAATGGGCGCAAAATACTTGATAGCCACGGAGAGAAATCATAGCTTCAATTAACTACTGCGTATTAACAAGTCTAACCAGCAGAGAAGAAACACTCGATAATTTGATTTTTATGTAATGTCTGTGAATGCAAAATTTTCTTTTAAAACCTTACAAATTTCTTTAGAAAGAAAGGGATTCTAATGTGAATTAGACGAGTCAACTCGTCTTATCTACCGCCCTCCAAGTCATCCACATTCTCGCTGTTTGACTACTTTAGTCCATTTCCCATAAGCATTATCAGGAATATTTCATATACAGCCATACGATATTTACTAATATTTCCATGGGCTTCTCAATAAATTCTGCTAAGATTTATAAGAAAGAAGCTACTGTCACAGTGTCACTTTCCCATACTGGAGAATCAAACAATACACACAACCATGTTCTCACTTGTACTTCAGTATGTGATGCAGGTTCTTTTAAGAATGCAACTTACACCACATATGGAAAAGCTACATTAGCCCGCTTCGTTAAAAGGAAGTAATAGTGCTTTGAGATTCAAATGGGGAGCTGAACAAGGCGAACAAAACCGTAGAGATATGTCAAGATTGATGAATATCGTGATGACAGTCTGACAATGCTTCATACTGTCATGCTTCACAGATGACACGCTGCTTCACATATTGCAGTGCTTCATAGTTCAAACAGTCATCCCAGCATTCATCATTCTTGACATATCTCCACAAAAAAGGCAAAACGCAAACCTCCCTAAATAGCAATTCACTTGTCTACAGCAAAAGGAAGGATTCAGTTCTAAAAGCATAGCACAAAGATCTCCATTAAGTAAACTCCAAATAAGTTCACTAATCCGCCTTAAAAATTCAAAAACAACTTGTGGATTAATTCACAACTTCAATTCAATTTGCTTCTTCGACGGAACGATAACAAGTTAACCAACAGCCTACTACCCTACCACACAACCAGCAGAAATCCAGCAGAAACCCTCACTAAACACCATGAATTCTCACAATTAGGAACTGCATAATCAATTGGCAACACAACTAACTGCATATCACCTCCATTTCTTCAATTCAACCACAGAAAAATTCCTCATTATGCAAAAATATCAAAACTTTAATCACATCCCACAAGTTAAAAGATTGCCCAATTCTGAGAAACCCCATTTAAACCCACCTCACAGTAACCTAAATTAATTAATTCAACACTCCATTAAACAGAGAAATATACAAACAAGATAACTAATTCATCCCAAAAAAAAGGGGAAAAACCGGAGTAGAAGTACCTGAAGCTGATTAAATCAGAAGAAGAGGAAGAACCCATGTCAGAAGATGCAGAATTAGCCACAAGTCTAAAGTTGGAATTCCTGGAATTCACCATTAAATTCTTCCGGGGATTCAAAAATAAAGTTGGAGGCAAACTCTGTAAGGTTGAAGAGAAGGATGTCATTGTGTTTATTGAATTACAACTTGTAGAAAAGGCCATTTCTTGTTGCTAATTATGTACCAAAGATTGAAACTTTTTATGATTGATTGATTTTTTTCAGAAGTGAATGAAGAATTACATGCTATGGCTAGCTTCTTGTTTTAAGGCTCGTTCGATAGTGGGTACTCTGGATAGAGTCTGTAGGAGAGTGATATGTTAAAAGGAAACACTGGGCGGGCCGGATTGAGTCAGTACATGAATTGGGTTGACTTGGGTCACGGGTTATCTCGGATTGGGCCAAGTTCGGTTTCGGGTCAACCTTAATCGGGTCGCAGGTCATTATCAGGTCACGTCGGTCTCAGGTAGCAATATATTCGGGTCCTATCTGGTCGGGCCAGACTTGAAAGCTCTAATCGTACCGTCTATTGAATTCGATACTTTTATCGTTTAACAAGAGATGTTATAGAAGATGTGTTTTTGTATTTGTATGGGTCTAAGTCTAACAATGTTGGTATGATTGAGATTGTATTTTGGATCGGTGAGTCTACTATGATCGAATTGGCAGGATCGGATCTTAGAATTGTGACTAAAAAGCATAATTATGTTCTCAAACTATTAAGAAATTTCGTGTTTAAATCTCAACACACTATTGTCTTCAGCGTAGGATATAACAGATATCCACCCAAACTCGAAGCTGATCCCCTTTAATGAAAACTCCATTATTGCGTGGCATAATTAAAACAAAAGAATTGTCACAAATTTTCATATGAGTTCGACTGATACAACCGTTTTGTGAACTTTGAACTCCCTTCAACAAATGAGTACTTTATTTTTCAGCATGACCAGATCACTTGATATTCGAAAGAAAACTTGCAAAGATGTCAAAAACTAGGAATGTGACAAGGAAACATACATTAAAGTTTTTGTAATTTTCAAAGGCCTTATATATTCATCCACATATTAGCAAAACATTCTGAATGTCACTCAGTACTTCGAGTGTGCAAGTCCCCGATTTGATGATCACTTGTTCACACTTCACAGCACCTAATATCGACACAAAACCATTATCTAGATTGCAATAGACAGCATATACTAGCAATTTACAAAAATTCAGGACTGTAACAAGCTCTCTCTCTTTAGGTGCAGTATAAGCCTCAGCAAATTCCGATCCATTGATACTCAGCTATCCTCACAAATTACCTGCAAAACCCAGAGAGAAATGTAACTGTTATTTCTGATCTATGCAGCATTATAATGATTTGGTGACAATATGTTCGATATGAAATTACGTCAATGGATATAGCAGAAAGATGTACCTTAGCCCTGGAAGATTGTGGGACCTGCTTAGAGATGAGTTTTGCAGTGTCTTTCCACCAAATGACCTCTACCTCCTTTTCTTGAAGCTTTCCCTTGATGAATTCAAGATGAGCTTCTAGTTCTCTGATCCTCTCTTCTTGTCTCGCTTCCAGAAGTTCATGTAAACGCCTCTCGAGCTCAATAGGAGGAACACCATAATGTTCCGGGGTGACTCCATCAATGGGGTTTATGACCTCTTCGGAGGAGCTAACTGTTCCTGTTCCCGTTGCCTTGTCATTAGAAGACATCTGCCAAATCAAAGTCATTACCTCAGCGGAATCGAGCAATCTTTGCATTTCGTTAACTATTATTATGAAACTGTCAAAAGCTCAATAACAATGCACAGAAATCAGGTTTCAAAATTTTATACTTGGATTCATTCCCCGGAAGTACTTCAACTAGCTATGAAGTCAAAGATTCACAGTTCTTCGTCTACAGGACATGATAAAATATGATTCAGTAAAGAAAACACTATTCTCTGGTTAATTGTGATGTAGCAGTCAGTCGATGAAATTCTCAATTCAAATTTCTCTCCTTTTATAGGCTGGAGCCTTTAGACATTATGGGGCATTGTACTGTATTCATTCATTGCAAAGAGCCAGGCATGCAAGTTCAAATAATGTCGTAAAATAGCATGAAACCAGGCCAAATTTGTATATATTGAGTACTCATTTAATTATACGGTTTCGTCGGTTTGCCTTGCATGAAATAATATCACTGTCTCATACGGAGTATGACTGTATAAATTTTCGACTCAGGGAGAAATCCTTAGTTTTTTTACGAAACTGTCTTATATCAATACGATGTGACTATGTGAGATCTGCTTCATTCAACTAAAAGTCTCCATCCCAATATCCATTAACCAACAGAAAAGAAATGACTAACAAATAACTATTGCATCGGTCTCTTCTTATTGTAAGACAGTCTCATATGAAGATCCGCAAAAAGCTTAATTAAAAAATGGTAAGCAGAGAATGTAATTCACCTCAGTGACATCCTCTTGATGTTCCAATTGCAAACCAGTCTCGCCGTACCCTTCTGTATCAATGTCAATCTGCAACCTCTCTAGTTCAGCAGCCAATTCTTCCTCAAGACAACTTACTTCATCCACGCACCGTTCTGTATCATACATGTCACAGTGTTTGTCACACACACCACTTATCCCGGACACCTCTTGACTAGACCCGAGTCCATGACCCTCTTGTGAATATGCGCTAAGATTGCTTGGACCGTCAATTGTGGTGCTTACAGCATAGGCAGCTTCAGGGTCTGATGACCCGTTTGGGGGAGTGACTTTACTGTCATGCCCTTGTTTTGCGCTTTTTAGGAACGTCTCCATTTGCCTACGCAATTCTGCTGTTTTTTCGAGTTCTGTTTTGCTAGCTGCTATAAGTGACAGTAGTCCCAGTCCAGCTGCCACATTGAAGCTCATTTCCTGCCTTTGATGCCCTGAACCGAGAATATCATTAGACGAGAACATAGTGACATACATAGCTCGGATTTCAATCAATTCAAACTTTGACCGTTTATATTTCATTTTTATATCGACGTTACAAAAAAACAATTGTGGAGAAAACTATCCTGAAATCGATTTTACAAATACAATTGTTAACGCCATTTAATTGGAATAACAATTAGCAATGGTTAATTACAAATTTTGGGGAGACGAATTACTAACACCACCTGTGTTACTTTGACACTTCATTTCAATTTCGATGTTGTGTGACTAACAGCTAGCCCAACACGACATTTCGACACTTCATATAGATAAAAGAAATTGAGAACATTATAAAGAATAACTGTATCTGTGTTTGACATTTACAACCAGCCGAGACGGACTACATAAAACATCAAACTAATTAATGACATAAAATAAGCTACCTGAAATATCGTCGTGAATTCTGAGATGATCAACGGATACCGTATCACAAGCAACCTCACGTTTCTCCACCTCCACCGCCGTGACTTTGTCTCTCATACGACGTCGTTTGCATTTCTTTACAACAGCGAGAAGACGGCACACTGCAACACGTGCAGGAGAATAACATTCAAGACCTCTAGCACACTCTATTCCTCTTGCACTTTCATCCCTAGTCAATATCGTTAAACACCTTCCTCCTCCTCCTCCTCCTCCTCCTCCTCGCTGTCGCAAAATCCGCCCATTTTGATCGTCATTGGCGGAGTTTATCGTCGACATTTTACTTCGAGTCCGTGCACGTTTTTATTTGATCAATTTTTCTCAAATGATACTAGCCTTTTTATATACGAGTGAGAGGTGTAGGGAGATACGGAATTCGAACCTATGTTTACGGTTTTAACCACGAGTAACATTTTTGACTGAGGATATGGAAAAATTGTTAAATAAGTGAATGAGTAATGTTGAATTGAACTGATATAAATAGTTACGGATTTAAAATAGTGCGTTGCTTTTTAAGTATATAAAAAATAAAAATACTCATTTATTGATTGTACTACGGTGAAATGATTTTTTAACCGATAATCGATAAAAGGATCGTCTCATATCTTCCGCAGCAAGTCTTTCTTAAGAAGCTCTTAACTTAAGATAAGAAAATAGATACGAAAATGTCTCTATTTTCTTAAAATAATAAGTGACTATTAAATAATAAAAAAAATTATACACAGTAACTAAAATTGTCACTTTTTATAACAATAAATATTAGTTTTTTTTTTTTTTAAATCTGAAAATGGTCACATTTTATCGGTAATTATATTGAAAAATGGGTTATGATTATGGGGTTGGGCTTGGGGAGGTGGGCGTAGCTACTTGAGGAATCAAATCCCAAGTGATTATAGAAGGCTATCGTAAATTGGGAGTAATGTTGGAATTTGAATGTTTGATTTTTATTTAATTTTGTCATTGGATCGGTAAAACATTCTTGGTTGGTTTTGAATATTTTTGAAACCTTGATTATTTCAAATGTATTTCCTGATTTTGGGAGATTTTGGTCGTTGAGAATGCATTTATTAATTTTGTAGAACAATTGTATTTGACAACAAATACACCATCTATATATGATTCCATGAATGTGTTATTCATACTAGGAAAAACCTTTTAAAACAAAACAATAATGTAAATAGTCTGTCTTGAATTTGTAAATATTACTACTCCGTATTACTCATCCTAGTTTGAGTGTTGGTTCCTCTTTTAATTTACATGCTAGTCGGGTGTTGGTTCCTCTTTCCTTTTTTGGTAAATTGTGTGTGGTCCAAATTCAATTTCATGTGGGGTAGGGTGTATTGTGTGGTCCA